>WOGP01017131.1:0-11298 GCA_015342065.1 Leptinotarsa undecemlineata
CAAGCTGCTGGAAAATAATTCCATAAAAATCAAAATATGAATAGATAAGTACTTTTTGATCACTCCCATATTGATTTCAATTTAAGAGCCACCGGTATACAGCTGTTTCAGCCTATTGGGCATCGTCAGTACCGGTACTGATACTCTCTCACGGGAAGTGTTCAAGTGACTTGGCATATTTGATTCCACCAAAAGCGGTACATATCAGAAACACGCGACGGACTGTGGCTGCTCATCGTTTTGAGATTAAACTCGGTACACCTCGAACTTCACTGTTTGAGATCTCTTTCATCTGGAGAACTGCGGTTAGGTGGAATAAACTTTCTGACTAGGTTTTTCCAAATGGATTCAACCTCCAGCGATTCAAATTCACTATGTATCGCTACTTTCGCACAGACACCACTCTGAAAACGCCTTAAAGATTTTCCTTTAGTGCTTGTGTTTTGTTCTTAAAAAAAAGTTGAAGCGCTCGAAAAGCATGTTTTGTAGGTGTCCCAAGAGAAATGAAAAAACTTCTTTGACAAATGGTTTGAACGAATTCAGAAGTATATTGATAATCAAGGGGAATATTTCGAAAAACAATAAAGCCATTTTCATAAAAATATGTTTGTCATTATTTGCCATTTCCGAAATATAAATAGTATCTCTTTGCGATGTATTTTGACGTTTGTTCAAAAGTTTTCAAAAAACCGTGTTCGATATCTGACCGGTTTTTTAGTAGAACCGCATAAGCGGTTATTTTAGAAATGTCAAACCACATTTCTAGTAACATTTGTGTGTTCATTTGGTGCTAGTTTCGTGTCAGTGCAAAACTCGTGTGACCCCAGTTTTTCCAAAAGTATTCGCTATAACTCCTGTTCTCTCCTCATTAGTGTAATCAACAAGTTCAAAAACATGAAAAATAGAGATAAAAGTCCTAAAAAAATTAGCGATAGCTCATTCGATTCGGAATCACCTCTAGAAAACTGTTTTTAAAGGATTTTGGTGCAGGTTTAAAATGGCAATTGTTATTAACAAAATAAGATTTAAAAAAATTGTATTTAGTTTTTCGTTAATAACTCAAAAAATATTAACATTTAAGCAATTTTGAAAAAAGCTCGTTAAAGAGGAGGAAAAAATGTCCCGACTCTCGAAACTCTATCTCCATTATTTACAATTTTAATTTGACGTTAACGTTGTTACGGCAAGCGCGCGCTACCGCTAAAGAGAGTTTATCAAAAGAAATAATTTTTTTATAACATGAAATATCATTTTAAAAATTTGAAAAAAATCTAGTATCTTCTTAACACTTGAATGAATCTTGTCCCGTAGAAAAAAAAGTTTTATCAACATTTTTCAAAAAGTTATTCAATTGTTAATTAACAAATTTTTTTTCCAATTTCCGTATGTTTTTTTTAATTTTAATTTTTAATTGTTTAAAATCGAATTTTTTATATTTCGATTGTTTAAATAATTAGTTAAGAAATAATTTTGCTTCTAAAAATCATAATTCACACTTTCAAATAGTTTGGCAAAAAAAGTTATTATTTGATTGTTTATTAGTTTAACAATGTGTTATAAACAAATATTGGCCAACGTTATTTTTTTTTCTGAAATAGAAAAAAATTTAAAAACAGCTATATATGTAAAAGTGCCATCAATTTTTTTAAATTTATTATAATACTTTCTAATATCAATCAATTAATATTTTTTATGACACTTTTTTATATACAGCTGTTTTTATAATTTGTTTCTGCATCAGAAAAAAATATAACGTTGGTCAATATTTATTTAGAACAAATTGTTAAAGTAATAAACAATTAAATAATAAATAAAAAAAATGGCAAATTATTTTAAAATCATTTTCAAAAGCAAATTTATTTCTTAACTAATTATTCAAACAATCGAAATATAAAAAAATCAATTTTAAACAATTAAAAATTAAAATTAAGAGGAATTTTTTTTTAAATAATAATTATTTCTTAGACAACAAAATAGCAAAAAAAAATTCAAAAATATTGAATTCCTCTATTTGTTTAAAACAATTTAATAAACAAATTACGTGAAAAATTCATATGCTATGTTGATAACTGACATAGTTAAATATCAATTGTAAAACACATTTTCATCAACAATTTTTAGATATACATGTTTTTGAACTGTTAATAACTGCCATTGTATAATGTGAAAGCAGACCTAGCAAAATATCAATTGAAAAAGTTTTTATCAACAATTTTTAGATATTTCATTTTGCAATAGTAATAAAAAATCATAATTAACAAATTAATAAATGTTTATTTATCGCAGGATGAAGTATATATATCAAAAGGGCTCCACGCAGTTTAAAATTTATAGGCCAATTATTTATACCTTTCATACCCATTATTCATGCCAACAGAGATTGGGAAAAAATTTGTTAGTTAACAATTGAATAACTTTTTGAAAAATGGTGATAAACCTTTTTTTTTCTACGGGACACGATTCATTCAAGTGTTAAGAAGATACTAAATTTTTTTCAAATATTTTAAATGACATTTTATGTTATAAAAAATTATTTCTTTAGCGGCAGTGAACGCATGATGTAACAGCCGCGCGGAACCCTCATTTCAACGTAAAATTAAAATTATAAATAATGGAGATAGAGTTTCAGGAATTGGGACTTTTTTATCGGAAATTTTCTCCTCTTCAACCAGGTTTCTTCTAAATTGCTTAAATATTAATATTTTTTGAGTTATTAATACCATTTTTTTATCTTATTTTGTCAATAACAATTGCAATTTTCTACCTGCACCAAAATCCTTCAAAAACATTTTTCTAGCGGTGATTCCGAATCGAATGTGCTATCGCTCATATTTTTAGGACCTTTATCTCTGTTTTCCATGTTTTTGAACTTGTTGATTAGACTACATCTTTCATATCTCTTTCCTCCTGTCCCTTTCCACCTACGAGCGCCGGATAAAAACATTCAAGGTCTACCGCATCATCCATCGCGGATAGCGATTGTTTGCTTGTTGCCACTACACTACGAGCTTTTGTTCGTATTCCGGATAGCACGTGGTTTTCGTGCCACAAACGAGCTGGTACCAATTGCTGGCCAAAGTATTCCGTCGAGTCGGTTTGACGAGGTACGTTGTCGTCTGCGATAGTTTGATTTTTTCTTCGGTTCGAAAGGAAATTCCATTTTACGGTTGTCGAGCTTCGCGTTTGATTTCAATTTCGTGTGAGATCAGTTTCGTTTTACTCGGTTTTAGTGAAAGTTTGCAATTATCGGTTCAGAGACGTCTCATACGTTCTGAAACAGCTGAACAACGGGCGATGGTCGGTGCAAAAGAAAACAAAAGGTAAAGTTGAAGGTTTTCACCTGGCAGCGATTGTTTTGTTTTTACGAATGTAGTAAGCCACAGGCATGTTGGTTTTTCTTCAATGACCTCTGATTAGTCTAGGACAGACGTTCCCAAACTTTTTTTTATCATAGACCACTGTCAAAATTTTGCTGGTTCCGGTGGACCCCCTGCAGCTACATTTCTACCATATTGCCAAAACTCTAACACTTCCAGATCAGATCTAACTATGGAAATTTGCGTTGCGGTGAAGTTGCTCAATAAAAAAAGTTATTCAATCCAACTTTATTTTTGACATCTCACAGTACAAGAAACCAAACAATTCCTACTTATTTGATTTAGAAAACTACCCATTCGGTGTCATAAAAGTATTCCTAATGTTAGTATTTAATTGGTGAAGTATCAAAACAAGTTCATGCAAGGTTGCAAGCACACATACAATTTGTATATCGTTCCTTTTTGCACGTCTGAACAAGCGATGCGGACTTCGGCGGCACTTTGCAAGTTTCGACACGTTGTATTGAATATGGAATTTGCAAGTTTTAACATGTAACGATCGCTGAGCTTCTTAAAAGCCAAGATTTTTGTTTTTCACTATCGAAACTTTATCGAGTCTTTCGTAGACCCCTGGTGGTCTGTATGGACCACTTTGGGAAACAGATCTAGAAGATAATATTAAAATTGGGAAGGAAAGTAATTCGCTATTCGCTAACACCGTGATGAATCAATCGGTGACTATGTTTATATCGTCTGCTTCAATGTCCTCGTATTGAAACTATTCATCATCGAGAGACTATTCTTGTATTACCTTGTATTCTTGATACCTGAAAGGTATCAGTTCCGTTTTGAACTCTCTAAGTTCACAAAATCAGTATATCGTGCTCCAGTTCTAAATTTTTCTTGGACAAAACCGCAATCACAATTTCTCAATGTTATACTGAATAATATGTACTTCTAAATATATGAAAAATTCTGAACATACCCATACAAGAGTTTTGAAGCCATGTTACCTGTCTATTTGTTCAAACTCTTCGAAAAACACTGAATCCCATTTTTTCATGATATTCCAGAAGTCATCGGCGCATGAGTGAGTGTTTTTTTAAAATGGACAAAATTGACTATCGAGCTGTCGTTGAATATTTGCTTTGAGGGCGATACGCCTACGCAAATTGAAGATGAGTTGAATATTGCGTATGGGGACTCCGCACCGTCATTTATCGCAGTAAAATTTTGGACAGCTGAATTAAAACGTGGACGTAAGAGCTTGGGAGACTATGAACGTTCGGGACGTCTAAAAACTGCAACTACCAACGAAAACATCGCAAAAGTTCAACAAGTTGTTCTAGACAACCGCGAATTAACGTGAGAGAGAGATAGCAGAGGTTATGAACATGTGAAAAAAACGTGTTTGTTAAATATTAAATCAACATTTGGGCATAGAAAAGCATTTGGTGCTGCGTATGCTCACATTAGACCAAAAACGTGTTCGAATTAACATTTCCAAAGCTATATCCGCTTTCCTTTTTCCGTTTCACCGGTTTAATGGGAGATGACCGTTTGGCGGGAGTTGGCCATTTTTCGCTTGATTATGGGTTCCAATATGTTGCGTATCTCTATGCTAGCTTGGCCGAATACATTGATGCACAGCATGTATGCGGCTTCTTTGAATTTCCTCCTAAACCAATGCTCCTCTCTGTGTATGATCTCAGCTTGGAACCACTCGAGGTTATGTTGATGAGTCCAAACACGCTCTGCTATTCCTGATTTGCTGGTTTCCCCTCGCTGTGTGTGTTTCTTACGCTTGGCAATGAGAACATTCAATGGCCTCTTAGTTTCACCGATATAGGATTTTTTTTGCTATTCATCTTTAATTCTTCTTTCTTTATTAGTTCTTTCGGGGATTTCAAATCGTTTTATATAGGGCTATTCAAATTCGTGTGTGTACGAGATCCCAAAGTAGGAACTCGTAAACAATAAGAGATAGAGTGTCGGTTGAATTGTTGCAAAGTTGTGTATTTTAGAGACCTATTCAATGATGTGAAAAAATTAAGTATAGCCCTTTTGGTTCTAGAGATCTTCAGGAAAAACCGAAAAATCCCAAATGATTGTTTTGCCTATATTTTCTTAATTCGCAGATATACTG
The DNA here is from genome assembly GCA_015342065.1 of Leptinotarsa undecemlineata. Classification (NCBI taxonomy): domain Eukaryota; kingdom Metazoa; phylum Arthropoda; class Insecta; order Coleoptera; family Chrysomelidae; genus Leptinotarsa; species Leptinotarsa undecemlineata. The sequence continues at coordinate 5,464 of WOGP01017131.1, forward strand.
AAAATCTGTCCACATTTTGTTATTGGCACTTGATTTGAGGTATTAGAATATGTTCATGAATCTTTTACATTGGGTATATTGAGCCACCCCCATCTGTGAATTTTTAAATACTGACCTGTATTTTTTGTTGTAGTTTTTGGATCGTAGACGTTCACTTTGTACTGAGAAATTGAATTTTATATTTCGGGATGTTTGGGTAATATTTGATTATAATTGTGTGAATTATTCCCTTTTGAATTACGGACCTGGAAATTTGTTGACCGGGTGTAATAAAAACACAATAGCAACTTTCACGTCTCCCTATGTACCGTAGAGTTTTTCGAGAGTTTTTTTAATTTTTAGGTACCTATTCATATTTTTTATTGCTCTGAGCATTTTCTACAATGAACTTCGAATAGGAAAACGTTATATATTTATCTGAAACATATTAGTGTTCGTTTTTGTAAAAACGGATATACCCAAAGGTTTGTTACTTATTTTGGACCGAAACTTGTCAATCAAGTTCCCATTGAACTTAGAAATATAAAAAATATTAATGAACGCAAGAAAACAATTACATCCTTCATTGATCACAACTTCGATTTCTTAAAAGAAATATTTGAATCTACTCACTGAAATGTCTGATTTTTTTTATTTATCTCACACCTGCCTCCTCTTCATCTTATTGTCTGGTTCAATACTTCTTCAGGTTGATCATTGCTTTCTATTATTTTTTTATTATACATTTTTATTTCTTACTGAAAGGAATGAAAATTTTTTTGTCTCACATTCATGGTTGTATTCAGATCTGGGAAAATACGCAACACAAGCTTTGCTTAGGCGTTTCCTAAGAACGGAACACCACCACTTAGTTATTTATTGTTATTAATTATTTTTTAATTTTTTAATCTACTGTAATTATTATTAAAGATATGCTAACATCTATTATAGACAGGAATATGTAAGTGAATTGAATAAATTGATTGATTGATCTATATCAAAAATATATTATATCAGTTTCAATAAGCAAAAAAAGAAATGATAGCAATAATAACATGCGAAACGAACACTATAATTGTAATGAAAATTGAAATTAAGTAATTATATACACAAAAAAATTAATGGCGCAATAAATGTTGGAATTGGAGTCCTTTCATTCCGAAACATTTTTTAAGTCGGTTTTTTAAATTATTTATTGCCCTTGATACACTTATTTGCTGCATTGTTGGGAAATCATGCAAAATTCTCAATCTCGAGTGTTATACATTTTCTATCTCTCTAGCAGCGTAAATTCTATTTTTCAATGTCCCCCATAGAAAATAGCCCAAAATAGTAAGATCTGGTGACCTAGCAGGCCATTCTATTGGCCCAGTATTTGTCTCGAAATGGAAGGACTCCAATAGTACATTTATTGCGCCATTAATTTTTTTGTGTATATACATTTTTTCATTTCAATTTTCATTACAATTATAGTGTTGGTTTTGGATGTTATTATTGCAAAAATATTAGTTTGGTGTCTGGGTAATTGATCAAAGAAGTTATTCAGCTTTCACACCAAAGGTTCCAATCCCATAGTTATCTTTCGTTTACATTCAACGATGACAACAGACGACTTATTGGATTGTCTGAAAGAAACTGCCCCTCAAATTCAGTTCAAATGTCAAGAACTTAGTAAAAGAGATGATACCACCTCATTTATTGTCTCTTTTCCGTTGAACTGTGTAGATGAGGTATATAAACCTGAAATATGGCCAATGGGAGCAGCAGTAAATAGATTCATATTCCGGACTGGTGGACCAGGAGCAAATTTTCGGAATCCTGCCTCCAAGAGGCCAACACCAACGGCATGACAAGTGATGAATTGAAGAACTCTTTAAGAATCATGCATCTCAACATTCGCAGTTTGAAAAACAAATACAGTGAACTGAGTGTACTGTTGGAATCACTGAATTTTCCTGATGTACTATGCCTGTCGGAGACATGGATGAAATCTGACGAAATTAGTGTAACAAAATTACCTTTTTATAAACTGACTGACTACTTCTGTAGATCGAGAACTAAAGGTGGTGGTACGGCCATTTACATCTGTGATCACCTGGACTATAAGGTGCGGAATATACGTCTAGTTGATAAGATTGAAAAAACATTCGAATTTTCTTCTATTGATATTTGTCTCGCTAACAGTTTGAAGGTAAACATAACTTGCTTTTACAGATCTCCTGATAGCGACATCACTCTATCAAAGAACTATTTTGAAGATTTCTTTGAAAATAACTTCACTTCATTCACGGGAAGTATATTTCTCTGTGGTGATTTTAATGTCGATTTTATTGATAACACTAAGGAATCCAGAGAATTGCAAGATATTTTGTTGAGCTATGGTCTTAAAAAAAGTTTTGATGATTACACAAGAATTCAAGGTCAATCAAAATCTTGTATTGACAATATTTTCTCCAATAATGAAATAAGTTCACTGAACCCAGAAATAATTTTTTCAGATTTATCTGATCATTTTACACAGTTAGTAAGTTTTCAATATGACACTCAATTAAAGAGCCAGCATAACGCCTCACCAAAAAGAAATTTTAATCGTGAACATAATAAGTTAGAATTCAAACGATTGTTAGAGAACTGGGAATTGATATCACCCTCATTCACTGATTTTTTTGCACAATTTAAAACCATTGTAGATATAGCTTTTCCTCTGATGAAACCAAAATTAGCTACTTACAAAAATAATAATTGGGTAACGCCACAGATTATAGACCAGGGTGCTGTGTTACGGGATATCCATAGAGAAATAAAACTGAGTAACGACCCAGGATTGAAAAATCAATATAACAAAATGAAAAAAGCACATCAAAAAACCATAAGCCAAACAAAAAAATTATATAATAGCAAATTATTTGAGCAATCTAATAATAAATCCGTAACGGCGTGGCACATCATAAACAAAGAAATACAACGGAAAAAGCACGTATCTGAGAACACTTTCTACACAAACGAAGATCAAAAAAAAATAACTGATCCTCAGGAAGCTGCATCAGAATTCAATAATTTTTTTATAAACTCAGTTCAGAAATTACTAAAAAATCACCCAGTTCACACAAATGAAGTAAACGTCACGCATAATCACCTTTCAATGTTCCTAAGACCATTCAAGGAAATTGAGATGATAGATATCATTTTATCGGTAACAGACAAAAAATCGGCAGGGTACGACGAAATCCCCTGTTGTTTACTTCGAGAAGCAATTGAATATGTATCTGCTCCTATTACCTCAATGGTTAATCATTCGAATAACTTCTTTGATCAATTACCCAAACACCAAACTAATATTTTTGCACTCGACGCGCGTTTCGACAACAAAGTTAGCATACTCAGGAGAAGAAAATTGATCTTCTCCTGAGTATAATATTAGTGATTTTGTAAGTCACTTACCGCCTTTGATATTTTGAGCAGAGCAGCATCAGCATATACCTGAAATATTACATAGAATGTTAATATTAAGTCATTAAAACGGATTGGTAGTTCACGTATGAACATAGTGTTTGTAAATTACACTGTCAAAGTAATAGAATATTCATCTCAGAATATCAGCAACATTTTTCGAATGTCTATTTTATTTTTGGGATAAAAAGTATTTCAAGTTGAGAAATCACTTATTTCTAAAGCACCCCAAATAACTGAATGTGGTTTCGTGAAATACAGTTTTTTCCGTTAATTTTCTGCAGAAATAGAAGGAGTTTATTTTCCTCAGAATCCCAAGGATTCTTGCGGTTTTTTTATTATTTGATTGGTTGTATGAAGCAGTGGTATGGCTAGAAATACGCCAGACATTCACGAAACGTGTGAATTTCTTACATAATAGCATAAAGCAAATGTATGTCAGGAGACTGTTTGAAACTATTTTCTGCCTATTGAATCAAAGTTCGACATCTAATAAGCATAAACCTAAATTTTCACCCTTCCTCAAACACTCATTGAGATCATTGTTAATGAGAATCGAAATATATTTTTTTCTGAATTACGTTTGCCTTTGGGACCGAAAAACATCATTTTCTTTTTTGAATTGAGTTTCAAACTGTAAGCTCTTGAAACATAGTTATTATGTCACTGAAGCTGAACCACAGATATACCTTTATATCGTCAGCATAATAATGTATGCTCATTATCTGGCAAACGTATGGAATTCGTCAATATAAAGGGCGGAGACAAGTGGTCCTAAAACCAAGCCTTGTGGAAATCCTCATATCTCTGGCTGCGGTTGAGGTTGCTCACTACATCAGATAACATACCAATTCCGAGCATTTCAAAATTTCAAATATATGGAGAAATTGAGAAACCGAAATATTTCAACATTTTGTTGGAAAAATCTAAATCAGTGAGTAAAGAGCTTATTTTGATCTGCGTAATTTAAATATTTTATCTTTGGGTATTATTTCAGAATATTTAGAAAGTATAAAGTTGTGATTCATTAGTAATAGTATTCAAATCCGCTTATATTGAAGGTCATTTAATTGTTTTACTTCAATCAATTCATTTTTTTAGGAATATATATCTCTGTCTTTCTTTCGTTTCTTGACTGGAACTGAATTATTTACTGCGTGAATTTGAGTTCATATTCTGTGAATTGATAGAGGATCGATAGTCTCTTGAAAGATGTACATATTGGCCGTTTTCTTCGTGGAATGAATCAGTAATAGTATTTTCAGAAATAACCCGTTTTTGCGACCGTGTTTGTACCCTTTTAGAAAAATATAGGCTCATATCACTTCGCAAGCCAAAAATTTTGTTTGTTTATCTCTGAAACATATGTTCAAAAAATATAAGAAATTACATCAATTATATGAAACATGGGTTCAAAAAGGTGTTATCTTCTGTCAAAATCATTCTCGTATAGCTTTTGATATAGGTATCAATGTGTTATAGAAGTTGAATCTCTGTATTTTCAGAACTTCTCGTATAGTCTTGCTTTCTGGTATTGCCCATAAGAAACTGAGCTCTGCAACAAATATGAAATCATCAATTTGAGTTCTTCCATTCAATTTTGGAAAAATTTGTTTCTTAATCAGGAACATGCTGTGACTTTCATCACATTTTGGATATCTTTCATTGAAAACTTCCATGTAAATTGAAATAATATAAACTATATTTCGGGAAGGGTAAAGCATTTTCAGACATTTTGAGTTTTTCTACTCAACACCGTTGTCAATGAATAGCAAATCGGTAATGATTTGGTCAAAATCGTTGAAACACGAATAAGTCAAAAATATTGAAGAAGTGAAGAAATACGTTGTATGTGCAACTCCAGCAAATAAAATTTGAATTCAACCATTCAATGGAAGAAAATGAACCATCGAAATTTCCCTGGTACATTTTTTTGAGTGAATAATTCGCCCTTGTAACAATACACATGTTACATTACAATACAATGTAACATGGTATCGCCTAAATTAGATCATTTTTCAGTTATTATAACACAGAACTGTAAGAAAAATCAAGTCTATATAAATATGTGAAGATCATGCAAAGAAGTAACTTTCAGACTTCAAACTGGAAGAAAAACCCTCTAGAAACAGCTTCTTCCATATTGTGTGTTCTTAATTTCATATAATAAGTAGTTTAATTACATATGCGAATCCCTTTACTGTAATTCATTCTCATACTTTAATATTTATCATATATTCCTTTTTTCCATTTGTATCTTTGTTTCACCGCATAAAAGCAACATCTGATGGTTGTGTGGTTTCTACGATGTTTATTCAACTGTATGTATTACTTCAGTAATTTCTTTTTGTGATTTGATTCTGAATAGACACTATTATTATTATTATATATATATATATATATATA
>WOGP01017185.1:0-10251 GCA_015342065.1 Leptinotarsa undecemlineata
ACTCAAATTGTAAATTGTAACAACATGCCCCCTGTGGGGGCAAATTGTTACAGTCTAGGGGGTAATATGTTACATGAAAAAAAAATCTAAAAACTCCACGCAACAACTTTATTAAGTGGTCATGGAATGAACCCTTTTACAAAAAGTGCCTACAAAAATTATAATGAAAGTAACATAAAATGCAATGAAATAAAAAATAACAATCTGAACAAACTTGTTAACAAGAATATTAAACTAGTCGCTATCGGACGAGCAGTGAATACAAGTGTAAAAATCGTCGTCTTTTCCACAACCAATATGTGCCCATTTTTTACACACAATGCACTGAATCCATTTTTCGTTTTTAGACTGCAAAAATGGAGCTAAACATACCAGACACTCCGATTCCTCATCCCCTTCCGAGCTTTCGGAATTTGATTTTTCGAAGGTGTTTTTGGAGATGGTGTTCCTTTTCTTGCATTTTTTCAAAGTACTTTTCTCCCTGCTTTTTGATTCACCTGATATGTTTCTTTTGGTTGCCCCCACATTTCTTTTTCTTTGTCTTTCTGTTTGTTCCTCTTCTAGAGCTGCTTTAATAGGAGTATCAGTCAATACAGCGGAAGTTCTTTTCTTCCGACCTTTTTTTGATTTTCTTGGCATTGCTTTTGGATAAGGTTTCACCTCTTGGGGCGTTAAATGAGTAGGTGCCAATTCAACAGGTTCATTTTGCGCCAAGTTAATATATCTGCTTGTAGAAGGTTGCTGTGGAGAAGGAGTTCTATGTCTTTCGGTGCCAATAGGTGAGGGATTTATGTCTACTCTTGCGTTTATATTTTCTGTTATTGGCCTATTTGTTACCTCTGCAGGCAAGAATTATTTCTCTGTTGTATGGCCAAATTCCTGTCACACTAAATCCTCGTGATTATCCAACACCATCAAAACGGGTTTCTCTTTGCTACATCGTACAAAGTGGACGAAATGTTTCATAAACAACAGAAAGTTATCACGTGTCATCCATCCAGAGGAATGAGCCGCACCTACACAACCAGGAGGTCCATTGGCTACCATGAATTTCTTTCTTGGAATCAAAAATGGAGGCACAAAATTGCCATTTGCGTTGACAACTAATGCCAAGGTAACAGTTGACCCCTTTCTCTAGATGTGATGGCGCCTACTTGCTTAGTTCCTCTTTTAGCAATGATTTTTGTGGGCCTTTGGACAGTTGTAACTCCAGTTTCATCCATATTATAGACTTCTTGGAGCTCGAATTCATATTTATCATAAACTTTGCCAAGTTTATTGAAAAACTGCGACACATTATGGCGAATAAACCCGGTGGATCTACCCATACTAGTAGCTTCAGGTGTTCGGACAGATAAAGTTCGATGCCTCTTCATAAATCCAAATAAGCAATCTCTGGAAGCTATTTCATTAACCTTCCAATTTTCCGAAACAGATATTTTGTTTGCTGTTGCATACTGGAATGCAAATTTTCGCAAATCAGAAGTTGTAAGACCGTAATAAATTTTAGCAGAATGCTCGGTATATTCGGCAAGTTCCTCTTCTTCAGCATTGTTAAATATTTTTCTGGCCGTAGCGTAACCGACTAAGCTCTTGTTACTGTTTTCAACGCCTAACTTTGATTTTCTTTTCATATAGCGGTGCAATGTCATAAAATTAACTTCACCGCGAGTAGCAGCATCCCTAATTGACAAGTGTTCTTGTAAAACTGATTGCGCTGCCCTTTCAAATTGTTCCGTTGGAATAATACCCCTTGTGGTTTTCTTGTTGTACGTTCGCACCATGTTAAGCAATCTGAAAACAACCAAAACAATTTCATAATAGAAAAATTCAATAATATTCTGTGTTTGGTAACATGCTGTGCGAAAATAAATGTATGCTATTCATCACAAACAAATTACTATCTACAAAATATTTCTGATCTTATTTGAATTTTCAGTGGAATCATAAATTATAATAACCTTGAATTGTAGGTATTTCGATATATGCATGCATCAAAGTGTCCGGGGCAAGTTGTTACAGTAACAACTTTCCCCCAGATTGTTGTAACAACTGGCCCCAAGTGAACGAAATGAGGTTAGGTCGACGTTCTTTGGTAAATATTGGGAATCAATTACTAGCAACAGCATGCCGAGAACGAGAAATATTTACGCTTTAAAATTATATAATACACATATTTATACTACTTACCAATTTATCACAAATGGAAACAAAAGCCAACTGACAACGGTACAGTTTTAGACCCGAAATCACATTTTACGCAATAACACGACGACGGATGCCTTGATTGAGTATGAGTATCTGTTCACAGATCGCGGGTAGGCAGAGCCCGCTTTCCGTAAAATATCGGCAACTCATTATACTTGCTGTGTTTTGAAATGATTGTGTAACAACTTGCCCCCCTCTCCCCTATGATAAAAAAATTACATTATTCCCATATCACAACGATATCTGTATTTATTTTCCATTTTATATATTTTTAGTCTTCAATAATGAATCAAGAACCCACCCTCAAAGTTTTACCATAAATGGTGTCTCATTTGTTCACTGTCTTATGGGGTGAATCTATAAATTTTTTTATGGATTCTCATTCGTTTCAGTGAAATAAAGGCAAACTAGTGTCGTATTTGAACCCAGGAGTACTATTTTGGGAGAGTTGTTATATTTCCCAATTATCACCCTTCAATTTTTAAAGTTCCTCAGCCCCCGTTAATTTCTTCACGCATTTGTTACATATTATCATTTGTTTCCAAAGTGTTTTTGATGAAAACTATGCTTTCATGGGTAACAACTACAAGTTTGATCAAGTTCAAACTTTCACTCCATAAGCTTGCTACGAAAATCCTTTTACGGTTTAGTAGGCCTGCCGAGTTTTGGGACTTATAGGATATGCTGAACATACTTTAGGCTTAGACATTATTGAGTAACTTTCACTCTAAGGACTGGAATATAATGCATTAGATTTTGAAGTTCATTAAAAATTGTCCTTATGTGGAACAATGTATTCATTAGTATAACACAAGAGTTGAATAAAATTAATCATGAATCAGGAGAGAACAGAAAAGGAAAAGGCAGATTTCCACAAAATATACAGGGGCAACGAGACAGTTTCTGGAAGCCAGATGAATTATATTTTCAATGATTTTGATGGGTATTCCCAAAAAATGCAGCTTATCGCTTTTTTATACAGAACACCCCCCATTCCATTTTTGAGTTCTACGAAAAATGGGCTTTAGTTAAGGTTATCTATAGCTAAATTAAGTAGATTCCGAAACATTGCAATTTTTTAACAATCGGTGTGTTTGAAAACCCCTGTTTTACATGTAGCAGACATTTCTTGAATGGTTCCATTAGTGTTCACAGATAATGGGTCATTTCTGTTCGGTTTTAAACATCAATATCTTTTTTTCGTGGCACATTCCATATTGCTCCTTCATAATGAAGGTTTTCTAATTTTCTTTTGAAATATGCATCCTATAAATAAGTTTAGTTCAGCTGATTCAACAAAGTAATGCCATCTCTTATTATGTATTATCAACTTTAACGCATCAAAGTATTAAATAGAAATAGATTAAATCCAAGAAATATAGTTGATAGTGTCGAGAAGATACATTCTAAGATGAACAAATTTGAAATGTTTGTTTTGTAGCCATCCTTGACAAAAAGATTGGCAAATGTATTATTGAAAACATTTATTTCCCGAGCTAATACCTCGACGGGTATACATTGCATACGAGAGTGTTCATATTTGTAGATGATTTCTTGTTATTTGGTGGCAATGATGTATAGACTGTTCTCAGAGTTTTTACTTCTCATCGGTGCAGGTTAAACCCAAATAGAAATGGGTCGATACCTTGTTTGAAAATTCAATAAATTCCTTTTTTTTTCCCACAGTTATTTCAATTATATCTTTTATACGTTACTTAACAATATGCGGGTGTTTAATACTAAATATATTATTGAACATGCCTGAATATGCTGTATAAATCCCATAATGAATTATATCAATTCTTATGAATTAGTAAAGGCTTTCCATTCGGGTTTAAAGGTCGTCGTAGTTTGGAACTGCATCCTAACGTTTCGCCAGCACGAGTGGCTGGCTTCACCATATCGCAAGTACACTGGTTTAGTGTAGGGGGAAGTTCCCTAACGCCGGACGGCACGTAACGCCGGACACTTGCACTATCCCGACAAGTCGCAACGCGTTCGGTTCAAAAATCGATGAGGGGGGCACGGGGAAGGTAATGATACAGGGACATGGGACGCGGTTCGCCAGTGACGCGAAAAGCCTCGTTGAGAGCAGTTGATCGCTGTTTTTGGCAAAAAAGCACTGCGTCGCATACATTTTAAGTAAGTATCACTGCTTTAGTTTTGTATTTAAGTGTTTCTCCTAATTGCCAACAATGATAGTGTACCCTTATAACATCAACAGTGAAAGTTTGTATCAATTTTCTAAACAGTTTTTGTATAAAACATGTAATGTTGGGGATTATGTGTCCCCTAGTACCGCACACAAAGATGTCCCTTGACACCGGACTGTTTACAAGTTGTATTTTTTACTAAGTATTCATATTTATTATTATAATTATTATAAGTTGTTTCAGAGGATAGAAGAATGGAGTAAATCGAAATGGGAGAGACAAAAAAGAAAGTAAAATGGGACCAAAAGAGTTTACAAATAAAAGAAATGAGTTTGAGGGAAGCTTCACTACGCTACAATATCCTCGAGTACGAATAAATTTTAGTGGACCACGTAAAAGATTTATCCAATAGATGTCTGCTGCTGATGGAAAAGGAGTTCCTGTAGTTAGCCAGAAACTTCCTTTAACGTACTAAGTTCAGCGGGGAAGTTTCCATGATGTCCTGCGATGCACAACTGTCCGAAGATTTGGTTTCAGAAGAATCGACAGTCACTCCTAGAGAATCTATCAACGAACCAATAATCAGCAGTCCTAAGCCGTCGACGAGCTTTGATCCAGATGTTGTACAGATTGTCCATAAACTGTCACCATTGCCGGGTGCTCCCATAAAAAAGATCAGCAGTTCGGAAGAGAAAAAGTGAAAGAAGCGAAATTTCAACATCATCATCCTACAAAATTACTGCTGAAGAAAAAGAGAATGAAAATAAAACCCTTAAGGAAAAAAAGAAAAGAATGGGATCCAAGTTCAAAACAGCAATAGAAGAGAAGGAGATACGAATGAAAGGTGTGAAGGTCAAAGGAAAAACTCGACATGAAACGAAGAAAAAGGAACCATCAACTCAAATTAGTATCATCGGAAAAACTACTTGCGTAGTGTACTTAGAGGACCACGACGAAGACTGGATACAGCTGTCAAGAATGGGATCATGTGCCGACATTCCTGAATGTGAAGATGTCTATATATACGACCGATGCACGGCGTTTCAATAGTGTCCGAAGTTGAGTATGTCCGGTACTAGGTGCCATTGCCAAAAATTTTATTTGTTTTTACCAAAGCTTAATTGAAGTTCCTAAATATATTCAAGCAAACGTTGTATTTTTGTTATTTGAATTTGATTTTATAATTGGTTGACTTGACTAATATATAAATAAAGTTACATTTCTCGAAGTAATTTTTATTTTATTTTCTGAAAACCTCAGGTATCCGCCACTAGGGGACTTCCCCCTACTTGCGATCAACACCCGTACGTCGATGAAACGCAAGATCTACCGAAAACATCGCCACTGTCTGTGAGACTGTCCAGGATAATTTGAGGTAGTGAATTTCGCGTTGCATACATGAACTCGGTCTTTCGTAGACCACACCTTTGCAAATTTTGCGTCGTGACTTAGGCCTGTGCCCGTACAAAATTCAACTGATATGAACAAAGAACATTGTCGAATTTGGGAAGATACCAATCCACATGAGATCGAAGAGTGTCCAATGTATCCCGAAAAGTAACTATTTGATATGAATTGTAGGCTGGGGCGTCATTGGTCCATATTTTTTGAGATATTAATTAATTATTCTTGGTAGTTTCAAAGCTGTTTTGAAGCTCAACTAAAAAAATAAATATTAGTTTTCAGCATGAGCAAGTTAATAAAATCAGGAGTTACTGAAAAAAGTGAGACAAAATGAAAATCCTCGTAGTGATTCAAAAGTTATATTCAGTTTTCGGTACAATTCATTTGCGTTCACGTGCGTTTTCAAAGGTGCTCAAATTTTTTGGATCAAGACCAGAAGTCATCCCGTCTAATTTTCGTCGAAATGCAAGCATGAATCATCCGTCACACCTCAAAAATATCACCGAAAATATTTGCAAGTTGTGTTTTTGAGCAAATGCAATTTATTCTGTGACGAAGTCAGAATGTCATCTTAATATAGAGTGGTGTAATGAATAATCTCATGAGGTGTGAGTTTAGACAAATGATGTTTCTATAGTTAACAAGTTAACGTATTCTTCATTAGAATTGAGGCGATTTTTTTTTGTTTGCGACATTATTTGCATTGAATGAGTAGGTGGTGTGTGTATATGATACATCATTATATTCAAGTTTTTTCTCGATATATCACGGAGATTGTAGCTATGATAGAGGTTCTTAGTGTTCGGACGTCAACAAATGATCCTTTATCATGAATGTGGTCCAAAGATAATGGTGTAGGTAGTTCCAAAGTGAGTGGGTACATTTGACGCTCCACGGCAACCCACGAGGAATTATTGTGGCTCACATCAATGTAAAGTCAAACAAATAAATCCATATTCTCAACGATGATGAATACTTTGTGTGATGAGGGATTTTTCAGGTCAGTTGGCTGAAGTGGACTCAAACACTAAAAATGATCCGGTATTCGGCTATGCTAAAATTTTCTTTATAGTATCCACAATGGCATACTTGAAAGAAAACAATACACCGAAAAAAACTGAAAAAAATCTAGTTCAATCAGAGACACGCAGTGCATTCTTCAGTTTAGTTAATGTGATGAAATGATAAAGTTTTGGCAAATTCAAAATTACTATTAATTTGGAATTTATAGTGGACTTCAATATCCATTCCATTAATTCGTAAAAATGTCAAGCAGCGAGTTTTAGATAATTGCTTTTATCTAGGCGACAGTGTGATGGAGCAAAAAAAATTTTGACGAATTTAAAAAACGATAATGTTGGAATCTATGGTGTACCACGAATTTGACAAGCTGATAAATCTGATCGGGAGGAATATGCTGAGCCGAATTACAAATATGAAGTTGATATTTCCATTGAGAACAACTACAACTACCACTTCAATTAAGTAATTATTATTATTCGCTGAATTGAACAAATTCCCAATAATGCCTTGTTAAACTGAACGATGTTTGTTCACCAACACATAAAATTAACCTTCAGAAAGGACTCAAAAAACTAACACGAAATATTTTCTTATTAGTCAGTGAGCTATGCTTGAAGACAGGCAGTAAACAAATCTAAAGAAATTAACTTTAAATGTTCAAGCCCGTCACGGATATACCTTTATACATAGTAGGTTGAATTGACTGACGCCTATCAGAAAACAACTACTCCACTGGCCGATACCACGAACGGCGTTGGATTATATCCGACAGGCGTCAGTGCAGGAATCTTCACAGAAAATTTCCTGCATATGCTATTGGCAATACAACTGAAAGAGTCGACCTTCAATTTTGGAAAGGGCACACTTGCAAACCCGTGAAGGGCTCTTTAGTCACTCGTCGGTGTAAGATAGTGGCCATCATCGACCTAAAGTCAATGATATTCCGTAATTGAAAATCGAAATTCTTTCAGAGTATTTCATATCTCGTTTTAAGTTGGAGCGATATGGTATTAGCCAGTGGAGTAGTTGTTTTTCTGATAGGCGTCAGTCTATTCAACCTACTGTGTAGGTATATCAGAGACGTGCTTGAACATTTGAAGATCATTTCTTTAGATTCGTTTACTGCCTGTCTTCAAGTGTAGCCTATTGACTGATAAGAACGTTTTTCTTCCTTACTCAGAGGAATCGGACAAATTTAGGATATACGGTTGGTTAGTACCTCGTCCACTAGATGGAATAACAATTTTGTTGTTCGCGCTCTAACTTGAGAATGGCTAAGCAGCCCGAAACTGGTCTGCAAGTGTGCCCGTACCAAAATTGAATGTAGACTCCTTTAGTTGTATTGCAAATTGCTTATGCAGGAAATTTTCTGTGCAGATTTCTGCCCTGACGCCTGTCGGATATAATCCAACGCCGTTCGTGGTATTAGCCAGTGTCATTCTCACTGGTATACATCGATGTTTTGCTATAAGACACTTCAGTAACCTCTGGATAACATTGTAAAATGAACGCATAATCCATTCATAAATTACGAATTTTATGTCACGGAATAAGTTTGATCTACTTATGTCATTGATAACATCGTAATGACATTCAGTTAGATATTTGATTAATTACATCCCAGCTAAGAGGAATCTTTTGGGTTATTGAAAGGATTATATTTTTGGGAATGACAAATTTTTGGTAAAGAATATAATGTTATCCAGATTGATACTGAAGAGCCCTAAGGCAAGTAGGATGACAGTTTTCCACGTAAGGGAAATTTTTACCTTTCATTTAGTATATTGTGTAGAAATACACGAATATAAAAGAAACTATTCTTACACACCTCTGATATTCACACACATGATAATAAATATGTTAACCAAATAGCCTTACCGAGATTTCGTTTCACGAAATCCAAAACGAACTCCATAAATTTGAAACTTTGCAACAAGTTGACTTCAGAGATGCGATTACTGAATAATTCTGAATTCAAAAGGACTATTAGAAATGTACTTTTAGATCACTGTTTTTATAGTATTAATGAATTTTTAAATAGTTAAAATTCTATTGATCAATATAACAATAATCCTCCACAGATATATTCATATTTGTGAATTATGTTACTTTACAACATATCTTTAATGTGTGCGCTATACTATATTGTGCTGTCCTTTTAAAACTAAATGTAACAAAATTGTAAAAATATTGATTTATATATACCACGTCTCTCTATGACCATTTTTGATATATGATATGCTGTAAACTTATTGCAAAACAGTCAAATAAATCTATCTATCTATCTATCAATAATTTAAGGTTGAGAATGAATTGTTTTATTCAGAAAGCCTGGGGTCAACACTTCGCAAAGCAATTCTTATCGAATGAGAGTTTTAAGCAATATTCTATCAATGATTAGGTAATGTAGAGTTTTCCATGTATGATATTTGCGAGGATATATATGTCACTTTTCATTGGAATCGAATGTTTGGTAAACGAATTGAAAAGAAAAAAAAAACATTTATTGTTTCACATAGACTTTTTCTTTCAGTTTGATTGAAATATACATATAGTGTCGATTAATTTTTATTGTTATTCTCCAGTTTTCATTCGGATTTTTTTTTATTTTTCAATTTAAATGGAAAAGCGAAAAAACAGAAAGGATGTTTACTCTTGAACAATTCGGTGGGCATTCATACGACGAAACAGAAAAATCATTTTCCTACCTACTTCCATACCTACCTATCTACTTCATTTACAATCTATTAATTTTTTATTCAACTTCATATCTCGTTTCACATTTGGCAACTCAGTAATACCCCTTTCTCTGGATCGACCGCCGACCTCGAGGGGTCTTTAACCTCTTCATAGGCTTAAGTAGGCGTCCAGCGTGACGTGGCAGATAAGTTGCAATTCTGACAGCCGTTCGCACGTGCACTTCGGCCCGATGCATTATTGGCTACTGGAGCACGTGGCTGAGATAAATAACATCAGGATTTTTTCTCACCATTCTCCATGATTAATAAATTGGAAAAATTCCCAAGAAACTGATAGGAATTGCGTTTGATGCAAATAGGTGCACGTTCCTCGCTTTCTGATTGATTATTTTCTAATTGGAGTTTTTTTTTCATTCTGTCTAGTAATTCACTCACGTCTCGACATATGCGTCGGGATATTATTTTTCAGTGGTAGTTTTTCAATTACTTATTCTTACAATCATAGCAATTGATGGCCCCATGAAAAAGTTATCTCAACTGAATTTTTCCACCATGAGTAAATAAGTTGATAAGAGTAATAAGTTGATTTCCGAGTCGAAAACTCTAAAATACAATGAAAATACAAACAATCACGCCGAATTGTCGTCAAACATATATTTACAAAATGATAGAGGCCAACAAAATTGCTAGAAAAATCAAAATTCTTCTTCGCTATATTCGGATGAGGTGGAATCATCATCGGGTTGAATAACGATCGGATTTAT
>WOGP01017413.1:0-12881 GCA_015342065.1 Leptinotarsa undecemlineata
ACTACCGTAACTGCAGTTTCGTCCTACATGGACATTTCCAAACGTATACAGTAAAACTGTTTTTGGGAAAGAAAGTTTTTGGCTTTCTACTACTCCATCTTGATACAAAAAAATGTGGTAGGGAAGAATGTGAAGGAAGAGAGTAATCATTTTGAAAATAAGTAACTCTATACATGTATGTGTAGATCATGGAAAGAAGCAACTTTCAGACACAAACTGGAAGATAGTTTTCCTGAAACAGCTACTTTCATATAAACATTGAAATACACGAAAGAAAAAGATTATTTCAAGACAACTACTGAACACTGAATTATACAGAGGATACTTTTCTCTACTCAGTTTGTATTCCAAATATTCGTTTTGGAATAAAATCAGATATTATTCACAGGAGCTCTACTCCAAATGAATGGTAACAAATTGCACCTACATGTAACACTATCATCCTCACTGGTAGACATCAATGTTTCATAAATTACGATTTTCTAATGTCACGGAATAAGTTTGATCTACTTATGTCATCGATGATATTGTAATGTCATTCAATCACCTATTTGATTAAATCCCAGCCAAGAGGAATCTTATTTGAATTGAAGGGGTTATATTTTTAGAAATTATTGATTTTTGGGAAAGAAAGTTTTCGGTTCTCTACCACTCCATCTTGATACAAAAATGTGGAAATCTCCCAAAGAAAGGAGTGAAGTAATCATTTTGTAAATAAGTAACTCTATACATGGATGTATAGATCATGCAAAGAAGCAACTTTCAGACACAAAAAGATAGTCCTTCTGGAACATCTACTCTCATATAAACATTGAATTACCCAAAACTATTTTATTGATTCCTTTTCAAAATGTTCTGATAAAAAGTTCCATTTCTCATTTTCCATCTCATGAATTATTCAACAAGTAACATAGATCTTCAATCAATAATTTTTACGTACCTGAGAAAAAATTCTACCCTCATACATTCCCAGCTTTTTTGAATATGTATTATTGAATATTCAATATGATTTCCTTCTGCAAAAACCTTTTTTTACTATACCACAGAGTGAATGCTTTCCTTGAATCATTGATCCAGAATATTGTCAAAACAGGCATATATTGTCATGTTAAACTGAACACCAGATATTTTGAAATTTTTCTGATATTCAAATTTATTCGATTTTCGTAAACGAAATTGAGTTATCCCAGGCGTAAGTAAAGCTTTCTGAAAGCGGCACGGAAGTTATGAAAAGATCCAGCCACCCAATGTCGTGATTTAATGTATACCGACTTATTGCTAGGAAACTCTTATATGATAACGGTTGGTTTATGCAAGTATTGATTTTCTCAACTAATATCAGTATCTTGATATTTGTACTATTTTTGAGTAATTGATTTTTTCATGATTCGATACCACGTTAACTGAAATCTGTTAAAACTTTCTGTTCCAAATCGTGAGTTCATTTCAATTGGCGACAAAACTACCCTATCTAGTGTAATATGGAGGTTATTGTTTCCAAACCAAGACGACAGTCTTTTTTTTCAGTTTTTTCCTTACGTGAAACTGTAACTTCACTCAGTAAACAATACGGAGTAGGAATGAGAATGAAGCCGGTCTCCTTTTTGTAACACAATAAAGCTTACAGCCCACTTGTCCGGCACAGCACAGCACGGTCCGTTCCGTCAAAATACGGACAGGATTGGAAAAATGAATGGACAACCGCCCACTAGCCCGGCATGGCACAGGCAAGAGCATTTGTTGACGGCCAGCGTTTTCCAACATCAATTTGTCCAAATATTCTTGGGAAATTTCTGTCTCTGTTTTGCTATTCCAACAGTTGACAGCACAGTGTCAGACGGTACGTATGAAAATGGACGAGAAAAAATTGACTTGCATGTGAAGGCAGGCTGTAGAATATCCAGAAGTTCTGAAAATTTGCCTGGACTCCTTTGGACATACTGGAAAAATTCTCCTCTTCTCCTCCTCCAGATCGTTGAAAAGATGATGAACCTCTCCCAGTGTGCCCTCTATTGAATAATGGGATGGATCCACAACATTCTTTCTTGTGACTATTTTCTTCAACATTCAATAATGCGGCCGCTATAATGACGGCTTCTTCGTTAGAACTGCTAGTGATAGACATGTTTCTGTCACCTCCCGATTTCAAGTGAAATTCCCTTGAAATTCAACATACAGCACCTTCAGTATGTAGCTGTTTGTAGCTGGACAAATGGGCGATGGTACTACCCTTTGCCATCAGGCGACGGACAGCGCCGTGCTGTGCTGTACCGGACAAGTGAGCGACAAGTTTAAAGCTTGTCCCTACTAATCGCCTACTGATAGCAACGGGTAGTAGCATCGCCCACTTGTCCAGCTACAACCAGTATACTGAAGGTGCTGTTTGTTCGATCTCAAGGGAATTTCACTTGAAATCGAGCGGTGACAGAAACATGTCTATCACTAGCAGTTCTAACGTCGTCATTAGCAATCGTCATTAAAGCGGCTGCATTATTGAATGTAAAAAAAATAGTCACTGAAAAGAATGTTGTGGGTCCACCCCATTAACCAAAAGACGGAAAATCTGGAAGAGTTCCATAATATTTTCAACGATCCGGAGAAGGAGAAGAGGGGATATTTTCATTAATACCGTCTGACACTGTACCGTTAACTGTTGGAATAGCAAAACAGAGAGACAGAAGCTTCCCAGGTAAGTTTGTACCAGTTGATGCTGGCAAGCGCTGGCCGGCGACGCGGTCACTTGGCCAGTCCGTCACAGCACGTACCGTAATTTCCTGGAATCCTTTCCGGCAACGAATGCTCTTGGCTGTCCCGTGCGGCGCTAGTGAGTTGTCTATTCATTTTCATTGTTTCAATCCTATCCGTATTTTGACGAGACGGGCTGTGATGTGCTGTGCCAGACAAGGGGACGACAAGCTTTATTGTTTATACGGCGATTCCGCCGTTTCAGTGTAACCATATATGTTTTTTGCAGATTTGAATTTTGAATCAAACAAACCAAAAGTTTGCCCTTAGCTTCTCATCATGCACTCATCAATTTGAAAACTCTTAGAAAGTGATATATAGCAAAGTATATCTAATCCTCTAGCATATTCATGGCGATTCTTTTTTATGTGATGGTAATGATCATTTTGGGAAAAGATCACATAAACTGTGCCGGAGCACGTCTTCAGTATTTTTCAGGTTTCTACTCTTGATAGCTGATCTGAAGGATTTCTCATCAAATAAAGTAATCAGTTTTATAAAAAAGATGGATTCAATTGGTCATGTCCAAAGATTTGGACAAAAAACTTTTTTTTTCAATTACAGATGTTTTCTATTTGATGAATATGCACTTATCAATTGAAAAAAACTAATTGTATTGATTAGTTTTTCAATATGGATTTTCATCAAGTATCGACCAGTTCTATTAACTTATGAATTGAAGTAATATAAATCAATAGTCTTAATGTTTCCTTATTTTATATTCAGTGTCACCCCAATAGTTAATAACCCATTTGAATTTCATCATCAAATCTTTTGAATTGTACCTTGCAACCAGTATCTGAAGAAAAAGTATTTTATTTCTCCCAGATTTTCCACTTAATAGGATGCGAGAAATAACAAGAAGGATATCGAACTGCAATCTATAGACATTTGTACCAGAAGATCATGATCCTGCTTTTTCAATCAGCAGCAGGACTTCTCTGAAATCAATGGGGTGATCACTTACACTTACAAAAAATTTCTGTTGGCAGTTATTGTTATTTGTAGTTTTCTGGTGGACATTTGCCAAATTCAGGTTTGTAGATAAGTGGGGAGGGGTAAATATTCTTTTTGGAATATTCAAATTTCCATCCATCCATCCATTCTCCAGATATCACCAGAAGATTGCACAAAAGCCGAAAGGTCGTAAAAGTTATCCTTGTGAGGATCAGAAATACAGAACACGGAATGAAACCAGAAAAACAACCCACCATACCCTATCCGTGACATTTATTTGTCACTGATATGTAGATAATACACTAATAACAAACATTTCATCAAGATGCAAATCATGAAATTATAAAACAACAATAAAAGTTAATTGGCGCTCCGGGGCGACTTCATTGATTCCAGTGGCGCATTTGCTTTTTCAGCTGCAGGAAAATCCGAAAAAACCTGCAGCATCACATCACCTGAAGATCTTGATCTGCCAATGTCCTCTCTCTCATCGAACAAAATATAGGGATATCTCCATTTAGACTCGCATAAATCTCTTGAGGTTCATTAGTGGTAGATGATTCGGATACCTTTCGTTGAACTTTCTACATGTTCTACTGATAATTTTATCACACTGTCCAAAAATAATGAACAAATTCATAACAACTTTCTGAATTGAGGTTTTCTTCAATCTTCAAATTATTTGTTGAGATATGAATTTATAAAAACTCGAGAATAATGAGGAACATATAAGTTTATGACTTTATTCGCGGAGTTATCTCATAAAAACATGCTGCTGTAATTATTTGCGATGAAACGTGCTTCGAAATAGACAATCATTTCTGTGAGGCCATTAAAATAGTCCAATAAAATGATTCCAGAGTACAGAAGCCAATTCTCTTCTCAGAATGTGGACGTTTAAGATATCGTTTAACTGCAAAGTGAGGCACGAAAATCTCCAACCGGTATTAGTTAGTTGAATCTCACGGTTAGAAGCTATTATTACTAAAGCTTTTATGAAATCACAGCCCTGAATATTAAGCTACGGTCGACGAGGACGAAACTCTAAACCGGAGTTTAAAAAAATGATCTTTGAAGTTCAAGGTTCATTCAGCAGGTTTCGGAAACAAGTAACATATTGATGCGGTTCCATTTCGAATTCCCACAATATCTGACACTTGTTGAATGTGAAATTGCATCAACTAAATAAAAATAAATAAAAATATATTCATCTTATATAGTACGTAAAGTATACACCTAGCTTAATGAAAAATTTTGTTAAGATGAACAGCTTGAGAAACGTGTGAAAAAAGAACTGATTTTTTATTAGTTGTGGATCAGTCTCCAGATCCACTCTCACC
The DNA here is from genome assembly GCA_015342065.1 of Leptinotarsa undecemlineata. Lineage (NCBI taxonomy): Eukaryota > Metazoa > Arthropoda > Insecta > Coleoptera > Chrysomelidae > Leptinotarsa > Leptinotarsa undecemlineata. Next base: position 5,043 of record WOGP01017413.1, read on the forward strand.
AATACTCACCAGACTTACTTTCCGTTTTGTCACTTCCAGAGGACGGTGTTTTTTTCTGAAAATCAAGACCGATAGTGAAAATATAAAATGTATTAGTTTAAGCAGGTCAATGAACTGCAAAATCATAAAGTATATACCACTATTAATAAAGAAACAATAGTGGAACCTTAAGCAACAGGGTATACTCATTATAGATATACATCGTTTGATGTGTGTGTATGATGAGTACTTGTATATCAAATTATGAGGCGAGGAGCAACGAACCAAGCGGCGAGATAATAATCTGCTGCAGAACTTTCGAATCAAGTGAATTCTATAATGACATATTTTTCTTCCAATATGATATATGAAAACGAATATAATGATGAAAAACTCTCAACAATAACATGTTCAATGAACATTGTACACACTCTAATACGGATCATGAAAATGAACGAATTTTATGCTCTTCGAATCACAGACAATATTTGATGAAGCTTCTTGATAAAACTCGTATAGGATGGAAAAAATCTCGTAATGACTTTAGGCTCCATCTAGTACCTTTTTGTCATGTAGACACTCCAATCTCAAATGTCAACGATCTCCGGTTTGTCGAGAGGAATACAACTATAGAACAGAAGATTTGGAATGCAAACTCCTATAAGGTTACCATTCATTTTAACCTTAGTTTCCGCTGATCAGGACCCTATTCTCTGAAGCCCTGATAAATTCGGAGGGCGCGCCGGCTTTATTAACCAACGACCGCTCCCCACACCGTGAGGTAAGTGATCATTGGGTTCAAAAATCTTGTGCCCTGAGCAAGCGCAGTGAGAATGACAGCCTCCTGCATCTGTTCGGCTAAGATTTCTTTCTGCCTTAGTGCGGCAAGCCGGTATCATTTTGAGATTCGAGAGTAGAGAGGCCATCATTTCACCAATGACTCCAATAATCAGATCAACAGAGTGGTCTGTATAGAGTCTGCGGATTTCAATGAGAGAATCTCGATATTTTATCCGTTTTTCCTCCTCATTTCAGACGATATTCGTCTCACCATGAGCTAAAAACTCCACAACAAATATCGTCTTGCTCTGTTGGTCGAGAAGGACTACATCAGGCTTATTAGATTGTATTGCTTAAGGTGGGGAACGAATAGTGTCAATGAATTCGGAACCTCTCTTTTCCCACAGTGGATCCAATATCCCCGTAGCGTAGGGCAACAACGGTGTTTTGTCAATACCGTAAGAGTGCTACAGTTGGTTATAGAGCACTCTCAGGGCTGCGTTATGTCGATGGATATCGGTCGACACCGCATATGCTGACAACAAATGCATTAGGGTTCTGGAAACCTTGTTTCAGGAACCCCTATACCCTATAATAGTGTACGTAAATGCGTAAGGTGTTGAAGACACTATCCTAGCAAGCCACGATGAACCCCTCAGTTTCCTACTTCAGCCCACTCGACTTGAGGAAAGCGAAAGTGAGGAGCTTTGATAAGCCAAAGTTTTCAATTTTATTGAAGAAGACCACATGTATTGGCTTATCCTTGTGTTTCCGCAAAAATAGGTGATCTCTGCGGCTTTTATGTGAGCTTTTCGCTGAACGGATTTCAACTTGATGACGGAGTTGTGACCACCACATTCAGTGTCGAAAACTAAACTGAGTTCATCAGCTGCTCAGGCAGCTGCCCTGAAGAGAAATGCTTCAATCCCTGATTTCTCATGGCCGCGGACCATGTAGAGAAGGGGATCCGAACTCCTGACGACTTTACAGGCTACATCCAGTACCATTCTGTTATTATTATTATCATTGTTTGTAACTTGTTTTAACAAGTAAAATAACTTAGCTTCCAAACGATATCACTATTGATGATTCACTCCTAGCGAATGCAAACCAACAATAATGGAGAGAACTGGAAGGGAATGAATGGATGAATGAATTACATTTGTATCTCCCCAATCCCTTACAGTTCATTGAAGTGATGAAACAGCCTCAGGAGAAGTTGCTTTAAGTCAACATAACTCTCCATGAGAACTTACATATGAAAATGTGTTTTCCCGACATGAGAGAGGCAGTAAACTTTTGAGTTTGATGTCTATAAATAACAGAACATGAGGTTATTAGTAGTGTGGTTCGTGAATTCGTGAAAGCAAGCGTTTCATTTTATGTAATTAAGACAATTTATAGATGTGTTTTCGAAATGAAGAATCCAGAAGAGATGGCTGTTTCATAAATTTTAGCCATATTTAGAGAACCAGCGACATTTGGTTGACTTATTCCTACAGCCAGAAACAACGCACTCGAATAAATTGTGATGGGAATAAGTATTCATCAATGTTAGTGGAGTTATTCAGTGTGTGATAATTCACATTCTCACAGACCCAGTGAGGTTCAAGATACTTTCATCAAATGCATATTGTGAAATGATTTTGATTTGTTGTTAGATAATTAACTTTTACCAGATGTGGCTATCAACATTGATATTTTTTGCTTTCATTATATTTATTATCTAGGGTTGGTAGTTTTTGTACCATTTTAGTATGTACTACTATCTACTATCTGACCCAGCGAACTTCATACCGCCTTAGTTGCGCAAAATTTTTAGATGAGTAGTATTTATTTTTTCATACTGTGTTTTTGAAGTTTGAAGTCGGGCCATAATAACATGACCAATTTTGCCAAGTAATTTTTATGTTTACCAGTAATTTTGTATCAGATAATGAATATTACTGGAGTTCAATCCTAATACTGAACCGTTATTTTCAACATCTCAACACGTGTTTCAAACACCAAGCGATCATCTTCATACATACTACCATCATCTGGCACAGTCCGTCTCTCCAGAATTTAAATAAAATAATCATTGAAGATATATCCAAAATTTCTAAATGGTGTGAGTGTAATATACTTTCTTTTAATATTAAAAAAACAAATCTAATTACTTTCAAATGTACGCTTAATGATATCAATATTGGAGTAAGTAGCATTGAAAGTAAGGGATATACTAAATGCTTAGGACTATTTATTGATGGTAAGCTAAAATTTGATGAACATATTTTAGCATTAAGGAAAAACATATCATCTGGGTGTTTTGCTGTTAAATTGGTAGCCAAGGAATTAGATTTGCAATCGGCAAAATTGATTTATTATTCTTTAATCGAATCCCGTTTGCGCTACGGTATTGCATTCTGGGGAAGCTGCAGTAGTTATCTCTTTAATAGTATTCTGGTTTTACAGAAACGTGCTATACGATATATGTCCAAAGCTAATTATCGCGACTCTTGCAAACCTTTATTCAAACAATTCGGAATTCTAACAGTAATGGCTTTATACATTTTTGAAACTGTTACATTAATAAAGAAACATATCGACAGATTTGGGTCACCCCAAGTTCATTACACTACTAGACAAGACAATAATATTAAACTTCCGAGACCGACTTCCACTTTATTTAAAGATTCATTCATTTACAATGGATGCAAAATATTCAATCATTTACCTGATGAAATTAAAGACATTATACCTCTTAAGCAGTTCAGAAAAGCTGTAAAAAATATTTTGGTTGTTAGACCGTATTACCACCTTGATGAATATTTCAGTGACACGCTATCATAGTTGTACTATTCATCCTCCATAATTCTTAGTAATAATCATTTTTAAATATTCGTAAAGCGATATTGTGATTTAGGTATGTGATTCATAATTTCACACATTGTTATCCAGTTTGATATACATATATATATTTTCTCTCTTTTAAAAATTGACTCAGGCTTAGAACTTTATTGTGTTTCTAATGTATGTACTATGCATGTGTGTGTCTGTTGGTGTGTGTGTACACACACCTTGTACTGATTTTAATATTTTTTATATGTATTATTTTGTACTATTTTTAAGCTTTGTAACCATGATTTATCATGTATACAATAAAGCATATTCTCTCTCTCTCTCTCTCTCTCTATTTTTTGCACAAACCTCATATTCGTATTTTGAAAAATAATAAAGACACATTATTGTTATTTCTCAAATTTACTTACTTATGCTGTATAAACCACTGTATTCTGTCATCGAGATCGTATGGACTGGCAATGACAACATCCTTGGGCGCCACAATGAAAAATCTGTTTTCCTCTAAGAGGACATCGAGATGGTAGTCGTTGACTCCGTAATCCTGGTACCCGCGTAATGACAGGCTATCAGTGCAGATATCACTATAGTCATTATCTCTATACTCTACTATAAACAGTTGTGGCCGAAGAGACTTGTGATTTTCATCTAGTTCCTTGGGAAAGCCAAGGAGGACTAGATGTTGGTCTAGAGGGGCGATGCCACTGATGTAGAACTCCGTTTGGAATGTAGATACTGAAAAAATACAATAAAAAGTAATATCAATGATAAATATCAAAAATATACCTTATCCAATTTTTTCATCATTTTCACTATGAATGCACTGTACGCTGTCTACTCAAAAAATAAGGTGAATTTTTATTTTTTTCAAAAAATATTTATGTATTCGTCAATTTCTGTGTCGTCCCTTCAAAGTTGACCCCTCAGCAATTGGGTTTCATCTCCTCAATTGTTGCAAAAAAACATTTTTTCATGGATCTCTTCAATCTTGGGAACAGGAAAAAGTCGCAAGGAGACAAATCTGGTGAATATGGTGACTGACATGATTACAGCGTTGTTTTTGGAAAAAAATAAGCAGGTGCATTATCGTGATGCAGAAGCCATAAATTGTTTTTCCACAACACCGGACGTTTTCATCATATTAGTTCTCGCAAGCGGCACATAACTTCAAGATAAAGCTCCTTATTGAGCATACAACCACGTGACAAGAACTCCTGTCACACTACGCCAACGTAATCAAGCTAAACCTTGACGTTTGATCAAACTTGACGTGCTTTTTTTACTCTTGGCTCTCCTGGGCTCTCCAAGTGGGTCAATAGAACTTTGGTTTCGAAGTCACAACTACACACCCTTGATTCGTCACCAGTTATGACCCTTTCAAGCAAATCTGGAATGCCGTTAACGTCATCCAACAAACAATTCCTAAGCGATAATCATGCTACTGTTTTTTTGGTAAAAATTCTGCAATTTTGGAATGAATTTCACTGCCATACGCTTCATGCACCAAATTTCCGAAAAAATTGCATGGCCATTGCCAAACAATATGCTGACATCCTCAACGATTTCTTTAATAGTGATTCGATGACTCTCCATAACGATTATCTTGATTATCTTCACTTTTTAACTTTTCATCATTCACAGCTTCTCGACCGTCTGTGAAAAGTTTGTACCACTTGTAAAAATTTTTCTGACTCAGAATCTCCGTATGCCACCGTCAACATTTCTAGTGTTTTTTTTACACTCAATTCCATTTTTTACACAAAATTTGATGCAAATTCTTTGATCTCCTATTTTTTCGATAACAGAACACACAAAATACTAATATTTTTGCCTCCCAAAAACAAACTAAACGTGCTAAACAACTGAAACTGTGAACATATGTTCGAGACGAATGTACCAACATAAAAAACTCCCTAATCGAATGTATATAACCCGCGAAATTTGAACATTTACATTGTTTTTTAAACAGACCTCGTAAAATCAATTATCTGAAAATTCCGTCACTTTTAATACGAAAAAGGGATTTCATTACCTGGATCTACTAGAAATTCTGGCAAATCCTTATTGGCCAGTTCCATATTGCTTCTTTTTCTGATAACACACACTCTCACTGTATCCACCCAGCCAATCAGAAGTGTCCTGCTATCTGCCCACCTGAGGTTACACCTAAATTTATCTATTGATATCCTGAAAATATCCCTTTTTAAAGATGTTCTTAAACAAGGCACTATATTCTTACCCTGGATGCTCCTCCCACTTGATGAGACCCAAAGAGCACCTTGCCGTCATGTCGTACACTCTGACACCAATGTTGCTGCTCCAAGCTAAAAAATTTTCCCCCCAACTCATAGTTTTAACGGAACCCTCGCTTTCACATAGAACCGTCTGTCGCAGATTGCCCAAGAAGGAACGTTCATACAGAGTGAGTCGATCTTCCCCTAGAAAGATAATTGGTCAGCAATTTTCTGCAGCTGAGATGCAAACATTTTACCTGTGATGAATCTTTTGTTGGAGCCATGCTTGAAATAGTAGGGATCCAGAGCTACGCTTTTCACAAGCCTGCCGAGGTTCAAATATAGATTATTTTCTTTGGAGAAGAGACTGTGTACGAAGACTCTACCGTCGTCAGAACATGTTGCAAGGAATTCGCCATTAGAATCAACGGAAATTTTGTTAACTCCCACTGTGTGAGCTTTCAAGTCTTTTCCTTTTATGCTGTTGCCCTGATGATCCAAAATGTAGATGACTCCCAAATCGGAACCAAGACATATGAACTAAAAAATAACACACTTCATTCATTACATGATCCCTGAAAAACCAAATTATTCAATTTATTCATTCAAGGCATTACCTATTTTTACGAAATATACACATATGAACTATAACTATCAGCTAGACGTCAAGTAAAAATACAAAAAAATTAAATAAATTTCGTAACAAACTATACAGACCCAAATATCTATGATGAATGCCAAAATAGGTAATTTTTATAAGGAAAAATGAGAATTGAAACTTTCTTTGTTTTTCACTACTTTTATTTGTAATTAATGTTACTGCAGTTTCATCTTACAAGAACTTAAAATATTAATGTATAAGTTTGAAAATGTCCTTATAGGACGAAACTGCAGTAACGTTAGTTATAAATAAAAGTGGTAAAAAACATAGAAAGTTTAAATTCTCATTTTTCATGATGATATCCTACCATGTAGTAACGACTATATCCACCAATTTAATTTTTATAAGGTTTATGTGTCACTTTATTGTAATATAGATGTCAATATACCTAGCCCTGCATATGATTTTTTGTAGATCCCATATAGTATCAAATGGATTGAAATTTGAAAATATGAGTCGATACATTCAGTGATTTATCCATCATTAGCAAAGCTAGTTATGGTAGCACCATATCATAATTTTCATCAAATTAAAACATTTTCTGTATGAAAAATAAAGAACCTGACACAATAAAAAACATAAGTATGAACATCTGAAGGTCTCCCATTTCCTCATATTGTACAGAGTGGATACATTTCAAGTGAACACACAACAGCACCCATTGGTTAGAGAGTCTTACTTTTGGATGAACTGCAATACATTTTGCACAAGATGTCAACAGGATACTCTGTAAATCATTTGACAGCCTAACATATTTCAATTTGGGTTCTATTTCATCCTCTGAGCTCTCAGTATCACTAGTATAGTCCTGAAAATACATTCAAAATGAACCTGATCTCAAATGCAACATGATACATTTTTCTTAATTTTGTCACTCACATTCAAATTATTTTCAGACATTTTTTTGTTCATACAAATTCATGTGAGATATCATTTTCCAAACAAAAATATTATTTATTGATGATTCATATTACTACATAAAAGCATGGGAAACTCTACTGAGTTGCCACATCTCAAATTTTAGTCGCGTTCGATTATTCGTATAAGATAGGTAGATAGATATATAATTTTATTAATTTCCATAAATAATTTACATGACATGAAATGAAAAAATAAAGATATGTATATAAAAATTAGAATGAAATGATGAACATAAGTGATGCGAAAATATGCGAAACACCTAAACACACCTAAAACCAATGTAAAATCAATCAATCAAATATACTTTATTGTCTGAAGAACTACATCTTGTGGACAAAGTCATAAATAATATGTAAGATACAAAAATCTACATAAAAAAACATACACAATTTAAACAAAATACAATAAACATAAGCTAAAAAT
>WOGP01017624.1:0-10382 GCA_015342065.1 Leptinotarsa undecemlineata
ACTTAGATATTATTATTAATATTTCCCAATAATAGGTAAAATGAGATGAACACTGAAGTTTTACTAATGAATTTATTATTTACATTTTACAAAATATAAAAAGAAAATACATAGTGAAGGACAAAAGAAATATAAAAAACAAAATAAAAAGTCATAGATAGCGCCAAATTAAGACGTTAATGACTCCCTTGGTCTTGCTTCTCACTTGAAAGTTTCTCAATATTTGGCTCGAAAGAAGTTAACGCCAGTCTCATAGGAGCATTCAAATTTAGCAACCTATTTCTGTGTTTATTCTTGATGACACATAATGTTGAGAATGCTGCTTCACAGAGATAAGTGGAATGAAAAGGAAGAAGAAGTTTCAAAGCTTTTTCACTTAGCAGTGGACTTTCATCAAGTAATCCTATCCAAAAATCTGCAACATTTTCGCAGTGAGATTTTATCACTTTTAAATGATCATCGGATGAAATTTCAATAAGCTGTTCATTTTCCTGAATAGACAGATTATTATCGTGGGTAGCTAAAAAGGGATCAATCACCCACAGATTATTTTTCCTCACATCTGTATCAGCAGGGAAGTACTTCTCAAAGTAATCTTGAAGTGATTTAATGTAGGACTTAACCAGTGAATGTAAAACCTCCTCATTTAAGCCTTCATTTTCAGAGATAAAATCTGAAAACAAGTTGAACATTTCAAACGATCCTTTTCCAGCTTCGGACTCCCATAGCAACAATTTTTTCTTAAATGAATCAATTTTTTTCCAAAGGTCAAATGCGGTTTTAGATGGTCCCTGCAGGCCTAGATTCAATATGTTGAGCTGTTCAAAAATATTCGCCAAAAAAGCTAACTGGGCCATAAATTCTCCGTCACGCAGTGTTTCCGCTAAATCAGGGTTTTTTTTTCATCAAGATACATACATACTTCTTCTCGAAGTTCATAAAATCTGCCTAAAACCCGGCCCCTGGACAGCCACCGAACTTCGGTATGTAGAAGGAGATTGGAATGAATGGATCCCATGTCCTCGCATAACAAAGCAAACAATCTCGAATTAAGAGCATTACTTTTTATAAAGTTCACGGCCTTTACCACAGTAGTCAAAACCTTGTTTAGGTCAGGAATTAATCTTTTGGCAGCAAGCATTTCGCGATGAATGATACAGTGTGTTAAAACAATATCACTGTTTCCTTCTTTCCTTACTAAACTTGGCAAGCCTGTTTTGTGACCTGTCATTGCCGCGGCACCATCAGTGCAAAGTCCTACACAGTCTTTCCAAGAAATATTTTTGAGTGTGAAATATCCGTCAATGGCTTTAAAAATGTCTTTTCCGGTTGTGTTACCTTGCAACTCAATCGAGGTCAGGAACTCCTCAGATAATTTTTTGTTGTCTTTATCTATGAATCGTATATAAACAAGAAGAATAGCTTTATTGGTGTTATCTGTAGATTCATCAAGTTGTACAGCAAAAATCTTTGAGGAATGAATTTTCCTTAGAAGTTGGGTTTCAACATCTGATGCCATATCTTCAATTCTCCTACTAACGGTGTCATTGGAAAGAGGAATATTTTGCATTTTTTTGCATATTTATATCCTAAAATTGCTTTAGTTGCATCTATGATACATGGTAAAACTAATTCCTCACCAACAGTAAAGGGTTTCTTGGTTTTTGCGATTCTAAGTGAAAGTTGATATGACGCCTTCAAAGTAGCTTTATCATAAGTTGAGTATGACTTAAGGATACTTTTTGACGATTTTAGTTCCGTCTCCTTCCTCTTAAAGAAATCTACATGTTTTCCGGCAAAATTTTTATGCTTTGTTTCAAAGTGCCTAGTTAATTTTGCCGGCTTCATTGCCTCATTACTTAAAACCTCCGCACAAATTACACATTGAGGTAACTGAACACCAAATTCTTCAATGAATGTAAATCCACATGCTATGTAGTCCGGACTGTACTTACGATTAGCAGCCTTTCTTTTAGGACCAGTTAATATTGTACTATCACTGGCAATATTACTGGTAGAACATCCTGCTTTAACGTTCTCACTATCCGTCTTCTTAAAAAAACCCGAAAGTTTCATCTGTTTGCTCATTTTAGTAAACTACAATCACCAAGCAAAAAACACGCACGCTCGTCACTTGACAGTTGAGTCAGCACTGAGTCACTGAGTAGTGGCGCGATCAAAGACGCCTGTACGTCACGACAGCGGCCGAAACTAAACGAAGAGGCGCGTTTGGTCGTCTGGTTCTGGTCAACACAATACTGCAAACGTTTTGAGTTGAAAAAAAATAGGCAGTCGCATTAATTTACGTCTCAAGAGCCAAGATTTAAATTGATTATTTTATGACTGTTCATTTCGCGGACCACCATGAAAACCGTTCGCGGACCACAGGTGGTCCGCGGACCACAGGTTGAGAATCACTGGTCTAGATAATCCACGCGTAAAATTCGCTTGAAGTGACAATACTATTCTTGTTACAATGGCGGTTCGTTAAGACATTCACATAACTAGGTAATTCAATCCTAGCCACAGGATATCCATTTAAATGAAAAAAGAATATTTTCAAGAGAGCTTAGGTTTTTGGAAAGAAACCATTTTACTTTTTATTTTTTCATTATTATACAAAAAGCAGGAGACTTTTGATCAAAGAAAGGGTAAAATTGAATAAGTCACTGGAAATTATTCAAAACAAACATTTTTTTTGTAGATACAAACTGAAGTTATAAATATTATTATTCAGAGAAATACTACACAACTCAGTATAGGAAGTATTTATTCATTTTCACATTGTGTAGCAATCCTAATACTATACTCGTATAATCTGCCCTTGAGTTACTGATAATTTCCATAAGTGACAATTATTTTAGTTTTACCTTTCGATACAATTAAATAAAGATTAACAAAATAGCATTTCAAGCTGTATTTTCATGTTTAGTGACTAAATGGCTCACGACAATTTTTTTTTCAAGCCAGAGTCTCGTGAATAATCCAGTTTTGAGTTTCCACAGCATATAACATAATGTTTCGTTTTCTGAAAGCGTCAAAAACAGTTTTTTTTTTTCTCAAAATGCTTTTCCATAATTCTCCAAGGAAATAATAAACTCCTTTTATAGGCTCGGGACATGAGAAAAGTCGGTCTTTATTGAATTTAAACCTTTCCAATAGCCTCTCGAGTTTATAGAGGTCTCGAGAGGAACAGAAGGACCGACCGTCGTTAAATTGGAACTTCGTCTCTTTTTGCGAAATGAAGAATGACAAGAACTGTATAATGAAACTATAATCGATAGGAAGTCGAACTGAATTCCATAAGACGACTTAATGACATTGCCGATTTCCTTTAAAATATATTATTAAATGGGTACGGAATTTTCATGGCTTTATTCAATATTCATAATAACTGCAATGAACTTCTATCTTGTCTGAACTATTAAATTTCTTGATATCGCAAGCTGGAAATTCGAATACATTGTGTTATTGAAAAAATATAGCAAATGATGGATGTGAAAATTGAAGAATTTTACTTCACAGAATGTAGTGTGTAATAAGAACAATAACGCTATAATTTTATTCTCAATGTTATTTTATTTATACATTTTCTTATTACATTCTCTATGAACTGAATAAAATATATTTTTTCAATTTCTGAGGGGAAGGGAATAAGAAAAGTGTAATCTTAAATCTCTATCTTAATACCCAATATTTTTAATAGAACTTTTTTTGGGAGTCTTCCTTGAATATAAAATTTCGTCGTTATTGATTTTTTTGGTTTAATACCATTGTTATTTTTTGCGAAATTGAAAGATGGTGAATCAAAATACTACGAAATAACTCGTAACCAACTGTGCCATATTTGTAGCAACCCACGTCACAGCAACCCGGAGTTATATTCGTTAGGCAGGGTAGGACCAATTAATTCGATTATCTCTAAAAAGTGGCGTAGCGCACTGGCATGTTTTGATGGAGGGCCACATTTTCGGTTTTGCCCGTCAGAGCTGGCTTGTTTTTGTCGGCTCATTGACCAACCGGCCAACTTGACAAGGCACTTTATTATTCAATACCGCCCGATCTGTCTGTGCTGGACGTGATGTTTTCAGTTCATTGACAAATATGAGCTTGTAACAAAACTGTTGAAAAACGCTGGGTTGTCGGGTAGGCGACAGAGGGGTTACGACTGTCATTAATATTGATGCAATTGAAAATTACGTAATAGTGTTGGTATAGACTTCTGAGCTATTGCAGGTATTACCAATGAGAACGCACCTTTCACCTCTTAAAACTGCTAATAATACATTGAAAATGAACAAATAAAGACTTATCTGGACAATATAGTTGAATTTGTTGTAGATCTTTTAATTTCACAATATTTAGAAGTTCCCAAACTGATGTCTCTGTTGGCACCTATGACACGAAAAAATATAGGATATATATTTCGTACGTACTATTGATCCGTTTTGTTGGTTTATTTCGTATTCAATAAAACTATTGTTTCATGGTCGATTCCAATTTTTTAATTACTTTCTATTACAACTCTTGTCCCAGAATCAAGATCTTTATAATGAATGAGCACTGACAACCAGGATACAATTCTGTGATAAATGAAGAGTAATGAATGAAAATCTAGAAAAACTACGTGGTGACACTGCAACTTCGGAATATTGATTGCTCGGGGACATAGAAAGTAACTCAACGGAATTTCACGCGACAGACAAAGACCAGGAAAAGCGGACGGCGTTCCTCGTTGATAATCCTAGAACGATACGAACTTTATTAGAGCTGCTCAATTTTCTCGGAGAGAACGAAGTCGAAGAAAATTGTACCGCATTGCATTCAAATATGTTTTAGGATATCTGTCGTATATATGTTGTGATCTACTATAGTATAGTATAGTATAGTATAGTATAGTAAAAAGTAATGTTTTTTATTAACATTGTCAATTCAAAGACACTCCAATGTTTTTTTTTTATTAAAAAGAGCACTGGGAAATAGTCAACAAGAAAACCTCCCTTTGAAAAAGCTTGTATGAATATAAGTTAGCGGTAGACAATGCATCTACCGTTCTATTGAATATTGAATGTAGAGCAAAAATGAATCAAAAAATGATAAAAAAAAGTAATATTTATATCACTCACAATAAATGAATTTAGGATACCTAAAAGAACGTGAGTCATCTTGTTAAGTACACACTTGAAAAAAATGAAGCAAGGCTTCGAGAAGGCCTTTGCCGATAAATAAATCAATCACATTTTTAAAATTTTGGTTATATTAGCCCATCTATTGAATGATATACTTTACATATATGATAAGATATGAGGATATAATGGTTCAAATCACTTTACAAAGGATGAAATTCACAATGAGACTGAAAACTGGTCGAAGGAATACAATCATGAAAAAATACCCAATCATAAAAAAATGATGACCCTAAATTTCAGGTTTCCATCAATAATTCGTAAGGAATTTCTATATAAATTTATGTGAAATGTTTAGTAAATTCAACCTTGATTCAACTACAGAAGCAAAGTATTACTCCCTCCAAGTGAATGAAATCAGTCTACTTTAGTTGAATGGCATTACAACAGTTCTATCGACTTATCAACGAATGACTTTTCTCCCAAATACATCGGATTGATACGCGAATGCGAATGATTGTTATTCCCACATAATAGCTTCCGCATCGAGACCAATTCATTGATTGACATACTTGTTTATTATAGTCTGTATCAGATGATAAATAGTCGGGATATGTGCAACAAAAAGTGGATGGATGTATTAATTGATTGTCAGAGTAGACAAATATATTTCCGTGAAAACTGTTCACCTCTTGACAGTGATTGTATTAAACCTTTTTGGTGCAATAAAGAAAACTTGACTTGCCAGTTACTCTGTTGTGAGATACAATGGAATGGGCCTGAAGAGAATGAATACAATAAAAAATCGATCGTGAAAAAATTTAAATACAATATGATAAGTATATACTAGCTTTTAACTAGAATACATTCATTGAACAATAATAATATAGAGGTTTGCTCTAAAAGAAATCAGAACTGATCCATATTTTTCTCCCTGGAGCACAGACCTATTAATTCATTATCAATTTTGCTTCCACTTAGTTCCCGATAGTATGAATAATATAATTTGGCGAAGGTGTTGATATTCAAATAGTAGTATTATCTTGAATGTTCCACCACATACTTCAACTTTTTTAATTTCTAATGGATCACCATATAAATTAAACACGAATAAAAGACATTAAATCTTCTGGCGCGTTATTCATCTACTTCAATGAGTAAGTTGAACATTTATCATTACTACACTGACCCAATAAAATTGAAAACTCATGAAATATATATTTTTTGAACTAAGAATTTGTCAATGATTGACGTGAAAATACTTTTACAATTTTTGTTTTGTCGTGATGGCTTAATGATACTGCACTTATTGAAAAATTCATTATTACACTTATTTAAAAATATTTCACTAAAAATGAAACATTACTGTACAAGGCATTTTAACAAAAAGTACAGTTGTGTCTGATTACTCAACAAAAGCACAGAGTCTTTGACTATTCTTAATTTTTGGAAAATGATGAAAATATATTTTTCTGCCAGGATTTTGCACCCTACATTTGGATATTCGCGTGGGACAGTGATAAATGTATTGAATTTTATATCAACCTTATGAACAATTTATCGTCCTGTGTAAATAGTCAGAGACTTTTTATATAATTAATTTGTATCAATTCCACATTTTTTTATACTCTGAATTTTATTTTAAAAGAGATATTCACTTCTTTGAATTTCATTTGATAATTTTTGATTGAATATTAGTGTAATTCGTGATACTTTCCACATTATTAGTTGGATATATTTTATAAGTAAGGCCGATTTTGTCTCAATTCATCATTAAGTTGTTATAGAAGTTTATGAAGCGGTGAAATGCAACAAATATAGGATACGTTTATGTATTTCTTTACGTAAATATTCAGCTCTTTTTTTCACCTTCTACTCCTCCGGAGTGAAATGTAAATTTGTTTCTTACTCATTATATTATCGATGAACTGGACCTGAGTGTACTCAGTATTGCAATCACTATGAAGTCACATGGCTAAATGCACAGTAGATTCAATATCTTGAATACTCAAATACAGCACTGAAATACTGAACATTATAACTATCATTCATTATGAAATTTCTGCATATTTCCAGTGACAGTCGACTTCGTTATGAGCTTCAAATATAAGATCCGCAAAATCCTTACTCATTCAAAAGTAATCACTGCGGAAAGACGCCTACGCATTCTGAAAAAATACTCCAACACTCCTGAGAACCGATAGCTTAATTCCATCCGAAACTCTAGAGCTTTCCAGAAGGAAATCACGTAGGCTACGGTGGTAAAGAAGCGGTCTGAGTTGGCTGAGACCGCATTACACATTCAGAGATGGAAATTGAAACGTGGATTGGTTCGTCTCAATTTGCAAGTTAGATTTTCAGATCAGTGACACCTTTGCGAGAAACAGAAAATATCAAGTTTGTTCTGTGGGGAGAGAATTGCCTTCGCGATGGAAAACATTTTTAATAATCAGTGAGATTGAATATACAGGTTCAATTAACGTTATCCTACAATTGTATGGTACTATTTGAACTCACGTTCTTTCAATAAATATTTTATTTTCCTCTCAGTTAAAATTCATGAATGTGCAATATAATAATCATATTCATATATATGTATGTGCAATATAATATTCATATTCATGTGCAATATAATATATAATGCAATATAATATTCATTGTGCATTTGATTAATCATCGTCTTTTCCTTTTCATACCACCCTGCTAACAGCTCATAATTATGCTTGTGAGTACCCTGATCCGTTACTTGTTGAAAAATCAGTAAAACTATCCATCATAATGATTATATCATTTTCACAATAATGAAAATGTATAATTATTATCATGGCTAGTCATAACTATGCTTTCAAACAATCTATACTGCCTATAACAATTTGGGTTCCTCGCTTATATTTAGTAAACCTTGGCAACATATCACAATTTTGAATATTACTTCTATAACAAATGCCCACAAAATCTGATAAACAGAGCTTCATAGATAATTAGGCGTATCATAACGACATCTCATGAAAATATGGCATAGCGAACAATGACAGGAGGGTTCGTTCCCTTTAAGATAGGTTAATTGCGAGATACAATTAGTCACAGAGCGTGCACAGCCTTCTAATAAAGAGATCGTCGATTTTATGCCACGATGACGTCCAATTAAGAAACTGTTCTCTGAACGAAAGTTTAAAAATTAAAAGTCCAGTCCTATGTAAAAACACAATATAGGCTGGCATGGTGTTGTGAACAAAATAATGTCAACTATAATCCAAATATCATTGGCTGATTTTAATCAATATTTTTGTCATTTTGGTAATATACAGGATGTTAATAATTGTCTTGTACATGTTGAGGAGATGATTCTCTTGACAATTATGAGAAAAATATTTTGGAAACTCGTTGTTTGTGATACTCAACTTTTATTATGTGTTCCCGAATTTCGAATTGACAGGGGAATAATTATTTTACGAGAGACTATTTTGTTTGCCTTTTTACTTCTTCATCATTAAACAAAAAATGTGGCAAAGAACAAAAATACTATAAAACCGTTGATTTGGTATCTATAGATATATTATGCACAGATTTTTTTCCAGGTACAGACTGAAAGAAAAACTTTTGAAATAACAAATAACTAGTTTCATATGAACATTGAATCACATTGAAGAAGAAAACTCTTTAGAAATAACTAATCTCGCTATGAAAATTGCGCTTTAAGTGAATAAATCATGAACTGATCATATGTTGCACATTATTCCAAATTGTAACTAATTAATACTATTGACTATTTCACAAAATATTTTAAAACATCAATGAATAACTTATTGAAAGTTGTGACGAAAACTATTTACAGAATTATTGTAAAAGTATTTGAACTGAAATATAAATTAGTGGTAAATATTGTTTTAACGGTATCTATTTTCAAAAAATAATGATGTCGCTATTTTTAAAATTACATGCTGTCAGCTAACAACAATTTTGTCAATATATAACAGGATGAGTTTACTTCTTGAAATTGAGATTTTTGTTACTTACACCCATTTCACATTCAATGACTAATATTAAAAATTGACAACTGAAAAGTATAAAAAATAGTACCCATTTTAACAACATATAGTAGTTCAAATCAATTGATCTTAATATACCCCGTACTATAAGTAATATTTTGATATAATGTTGTCAGGAAAATGTACAAGAATTATTGTTAGTGGCCACATTGAATCTACACACGTTTCACCAACACCGTTAATAATATCATAAAACTGTCGAAAACTTCGATAGTAAATTGCAATCAACTACGAATAAATCCATATATGAAGCATATTCATGAGATTTACATCACGCAAATGTGTAAATCTCATACTGAAATAGTAACAAATTGGCATTTATTGCTATAACACAAATTTATTGTTATTTGTCCTACGATCCTACCAGTGGTGTATGAAATTTCTTGTAAAACTTTTAGATTCTGTTCGATTGATGATTCAATTTTTATTGGCCATTATCGAAACAGTTTTGCAAAATATGTCGAAGATTTGAAATTTTTTATATAACCATTTTGAGATTATACAATAGTATTTCTAAGGGTTTTGCTTTAAAAAAAAGTCTCATGGGTTGTAACCTACAAAGATATGTATTTTACGGAACATACATTTTTTAAACTTTGAAATCACCCAACTCCGCTAATACAAACCTCAATAAAAAGTGAAAATTAATTAATAAAACAAATAATGAGATCTATAACAAGGAGTAAACAACAAACAATGTATTATCATCTCCTGAAGTCTAAAGTCTAAAAACTAAATAATTTTTCAAACTATTCACTGTAGAATTAAGGATAAGAGTTTTTCATGTGATACGGTATATATTTTTCTTTAATGAAAAATAGCAACCAAGTTCAATTATGCAAAATCAATTTCACTCACAATATTGTATTTTAATAAAGTTCGAATGGGATGCAAACGAAATTAAAGAATGATTCTGAGGGATTACAAAGGGACACAGAAACCTGTTTACTTGGGATCACTTCAAATATAGGCGAATCCAGTGTATTTTGAAACATGACAAGCTCATAACAGTTCCTGGTTACTCTTCAATATTTCCGATTTCGTTACAGTTAATTCAGTCAATCAACAGAAAGCCTCAGCTACTCGTCAATATCAATATTCGAACGTATTCCAAAAACACTTTATTGTGTGATTTTCACTAAATTGTTTTACAAAAACGCAACACGTGTTTCGCCATACAATGGCTTCATCTGGCGTGTCTTCTAAC
>WOGP01017880.1:0-10874 GCA_015342065.1 Leptinotarsa undecemlineata
CTACAGAACAGTTCATCAAAGGGGGTCATTTCATGGCGAACGAAATCGAAGAAAAGGCGCAAAAGGCGATCACAAGGTTCCATCAGCTCAAAGGCCCCTTGCAAACTAGAAGAGATCTGCTTGAGTCTTCTCTGATGCTGCATCAGTTTTCCAGAGATATCGATGACGAGATTCAGTGGCTCTTAGACAGAGAACCGCTAGCTGCGTCTCGCGACCTCGGTAACAATTTGACGGCCGTACAGAGTTTGCAGAAGAAGCACCAAGCTTTGGAAGCCGAACTTGCGTCGAGAGAGCCTATAGTTGAGGCTCTTTTTGTTCGGGCAGATCAATTGATGAGATCGGGACGAGCGTCTGGACCTGTTATAAGCGATCAGGCTACTCAACTTAACCAAATGTTTATGCAAGTGAAGGATTTGGCCAGTATTAGAAGGTTAAGACTTCAGGATTCTCTGGAAGCACAAATGGTGAGTTTTAATATTACCAAGTAATGATTTTTGAAGTAATGACTTCTTATGGCAGGGTAGCTGTATTTCGGACAGACGTTTATCTCTCCTTGCTTCGCATGATTTAGTGTTAGTGTGCAATCGACATATACTGTTACACAAAGTAATCAATAAAAGATTTTATTGATAAATATCCTTTCTTCACATCATCATATTAATATACATTTCATTTATGTAATAACCTAAGCTTGTTTCAAGTTAAACAATACCAGTATTAAATAGTTCAATAGTTCAAGTTATCGCTTCTGTTGGGCGTCCCGAGACGCATACGTTTTTTTTAATACTCTAAGAGATCTTCATTCAGATAACAAATATTGAAGTTTTTAAAACAAATCAAGGGTTTTCAAAAATCCCTTCCAAATAAGAACGATTTCAAGAAATTACTTCATGATTACTTTCATTAGAGATATACAGATATAGTAGGGGTTGGTGTTGAAATTGCTTTTTTATACAGTTCTATCAAGAAGTGTCAGAAGCAGAGGCATGGATCAGCGAAAAACGCCCCTTCCTTGCAAGCAAAGAAGTAGGGAAAGATGAAGATACAGCGCAATCTTTGCAGCGCAAATTAGAAGCCTTATCAATGGAAGTCAAAACATTTCAACCGACTATCCAGAAGCTTTCCAAAATGGCCGACAGCCTTATAGAAAGGGATCATTTCGACTCAGAAAACATAGCAGCAGCTAAGGTAAGACGAATCTTTGTGCAAGTTAATTTTTAAATAACTTTCCAATTTCAATTGACAGGACGATCTGGAAAAAGAATTTGTAGGTCTCCGCAAACTTGTATCTGAAAGAGAAGTTCGTCTCTCGGAAGCTTTACAATATTTCGGATTCCTCCACGAATGCCTAGAAGTACAAGACTGGATGAGAGAACAGATGAACAAGACAGATTCCGAAGAATATGGTGATGACTTGGAACACGTAGAACTTCTCATCCAAGCTTTTGACACATTCCACGCCAGTTTGTTGAACAGTGAACCCAGAGTACAGCAGTGTATCGATAACGGAAACATCATCATAGGTGCAAAGAGCAGCTACAGTTCGGTAGTCCAAGAGAAAGTCAACGATTTGCAAACCACCTGGGAGGATCTGATTGAATTGGCGTCTGCGCGGAAAGAAGCTCTGGCTGGAGCTAAACAGGTCCACGTGTTCGATAAAACTGCAGAAGAGGTTATTTCTTGGATACAGGAGAAGGAAGCTGATGTAACCTACGAAGCCTATATTGAAGACTCGGAAGTTATTGAACAGTTAATGAGGAAACATCAAGCTCTGGAGACCGAGATAAAGGCTATCAAAGATAAGGTCGATTTTATCGAGCAGGAAGGTGATAGGCTCATTGCTGAATTTCCGGATACTAAGGATCACATTGATGATAAGCGAGAAATCACCGTAAGCGCCTTAGAAGATCTACAGACGAAAACTGAACGACAGAAGGATTTCTTGCAACAGTCCGAGCAATTGCAGTCATACTTCGATGGGTATCACGATTTAGTGTGAGTATATTATTGAGTTTTTGGCGAGCTTGTCACCTACTTTATAAGTATGAAATATAACGGTATCATAAAAATTGTCTCGCTATATTTCACCTATTTATTTCACAACTGTACTCCAATGATTTTACAGTTACTTCCTACTCTGTGTCAACGGTGCTATGAAATAACTATAGCTGCGGCAACATCAAAAATATATTACATAAAACATACTTTTATACAAATGAGAAACGAAGGCAATACAGATTTCAGCTTGAACACAATACATCAAAGGAAGATAGCTAACGGGTGATTTTTAAGAGGTATAGGATTTGATTTTCAAAACAACACAAAAAATTTGAAAAAACTGATGAAATATTAATTGGAATCGATAGAACGATCAATGTTTAATGTTTGAAAATTATTTCATGCAAATGTTGTCTTAGGCTCCGCTTTAGATGGCCCCTGCACAAGGTCCAATTTTGACACAATCTCTCGACCGGTATAAATGTTTCAATATTGGCTTCCAGAGTGTCAAGAGTTGCTGATGTATCCCTGTAGACATGAGCCTAAATATGATCCCACAAGAAATAATCCGAAGGCTTTAAATTACACGATCCCGGCGGCCAATTGACGGGTCCCAAACGTGAGATGCACTGTTCATCGAAGGCGGCTCTTAATTGGGCCATTGTTTTGCATGCCGTGTGGCATGTGGCACCGTCTTGTTGAAACCCCATGTCAGGCATGTCCAATTTTTCCATTTTGGACAACAAAAAGTCGTCAATCATCACACGGTAGCGCTCGCCATTCACAGTAACGTTCCGGCCATTGTCTTTGAAAAATTACGGCCCGATGATGCCACCTACCCATAATCCACACCAAACAGTGACTTTTTCGGGATGCATCCGGTAGCTCTTGTAATGCTTGTGGCTGGTCTTCACTCCAGATGCGGCAATTTTGCGCGTATCCATTCAACCAGAAATGAGCCTCCACGCTGAACACAATTTTTCGATAAAAATGTCGATTTTCCTCCAACGTTGCCAGTGCCCATTCACCAAATGTTAGACGTTGTGGGAGGTCGTGTGGCTTCAATTCTTGCACCAGCTGTATCATGTAAGGTTTTACACCCAAATCGTTTCGCAAAATTTTCCACGTAGTGGAGTAATAGAGACCCAATTGCTGCGAACGGCGGCGAATCGGCATTTCACGGTCATCACGAACACTGGCGGAGACAGCCGCAATATTTTCTTCGGTCCTCACTCTACGTATGCGTTTTGGTGGTTTAATATCCAATAATGTAAACTGGGTTCCAAATCTAGTCACGAACTTCCAACTAGCTCCCTCAGGCCGACGAAACTGCCCATAAATTGGATGCACTTTCTTCTTCACCGAGCATGAATTTTGATAATAAAATTCAATAATTTGCCAGCGTTGTTCATTCGTAAGTTGATTCATAAGGGTAATTAATACTCATGTGCTAAATACACAATATACAGGGAGATGGTGATGGAACTGATAGGAAGCACTTAATGAAAATATAATTTATTTACAGAATAATCATTCCTTTGCCCACTTATATCGGATTCACAAATTGAAGATGTATGTGTAATCTTTCATTGCCTCAAGTGTAAATGCCAACAGTTTGCTTATTATATCATTTATATCTCTTCAATACTCCAGGAAGTATGTATCTTACTATGGTTATGTCTTACTCAATCTTGAGTTTTCTAGATTGAGAATTATGGGTAGATTGTGGCGTTTGTAACAGCATATTTTCAGTCAAGTGACTTATCTATAGGTACAACTTTCACAATCTCTTTACAGAGCTTGGATAAATGAGATGTTGGCCAAAATAACCGCACCGGACTTGCCACAAGATTGCACAGAAGCTGAACTGCTGATCGAAAGACACAAGGATTATAAGACAGAAATGGATGGACGCCTGCCTATTCTTGAGCAGTTCTACGAAAGCGGCCACGTCTTCATCAAACAAGGCCATTACTTATCTCAAGAGATCGAGGATAAGATAAAAGTACTTCAGCAGAGGATGGAGCTTCTCGACAACACTTGGAGCAAACGGAACATCATCTACCAACAAAATTTGGACGTTCTCCTCTTCAAACGGGAAGCCGACACCTTAGAAAACTGGTTGGCGGTCAGAGAAGGAAACCTGAGCTATTCGAAACTAGGCGACAGTATTCCTCAGGTTGAAGATTTGATAAGAAAACATCGCGACTTCGAGGAAGCCATCAAAGCTCAGGAGGACAAGTTCAACGCTCTGAAACGAATGACGCTGGTGGAGGAAGCCTTCGCGGATCAGAAACATCGCGAAGCTCTCGCTCAGAAGTCGGAAAGGGAGAGGGTGGAACAGGAGAGATTGGAGCAGCGCAAGCGGACAGAGATGGCGAGGATAACGGAATTGAGGCGTCGGGAATCTCAAGAGAGAGCGCAGCGTCATCACGACATTCCTGAAGATAAAGTCAACGGAAGTATGGTACAAATACAGGACGTTCAACAACCGAGCACGTCTCCTGTTGTCAAGCCTGTTGTTCCTGTCAGGAAAACCAACTCCGTAGCTCACATGTTCGATCGAGATCGTATGAGGAGAGGTTCTGATGCTTCTGTCAAACGGGCTGAGAGTATGAAAGTTGGAGGTTCCAAACCACCAAAGAGGACTCCTTCTTTCAATACCAGGAGACGAGGCTCGTTGCGTTCCAAAAACACAGGTAATATAATTTATTTCAGATCATTGAGAAAGAACTGGGTCAATATAATCCTTCTTTACATACATCCCCAGTTATGAAACACTTACTGAACCTTCGAATACTAACGTTCCACACCTGACACCAAATTGACAATTTTCAGAGGCAGTTTTGCCCCCAGTTGAGGCGGAGGCTTTCTTGGATAGGAAACAGCTTCTGCTTCCTGGAGGCAAGAGGGCAACCAATCGGGCTTGGAAGAACTCCTACACTGTATTGTGTGGCCAGTTGTTGTGTTTCTTCAAAAGCATAGATGATTTTGCTGCCAGTAAAGCCAGCTCTCCTCCGCTGAACATCCATAACGCCATATGTTTGGTAGCTGACGACTACCACAAAAAGAAACACACGTTTAGGTTGGTTATAACGGACGGTTCAGAATTTTTGTTCACTTCCAACTCCGAAGTGGATATGATAGACTGGATCAACAAGATCACTTTCAGGGCCAAATTACCTCCGGCGCAGCAGCTTCTTCATTTTGAAGTTTCTAGGGTGAGTAGAGTGTCTGAAAAGTCCTCATTTCCTGAATCCTTGTTCCTAAAGTGTTTTGATGTTTTTTTCAGGATCCCAATGATTTCGAAGTCAGTTCCCAATCCAGTAGGACATCGAGTCCCGATGTTGCAGATTCAGTAGTTTTGAGGCATGACCCTCAATCAACCAATGGAAGCCTAGCCTCTTCTCACTCCAGCCGACATACAATAGGTAAGATGGACGATTAATTTTAATACTCAAAACTCACATTTGGTGATGATGGTAGAAAATATTAAAAAAAAAACGGATTAGATATAGTAAAGAAATTGATAAGGTTTTGTTTGTATACTATGACTTGTGGCTAGTCAACTGTGACGAATCTATACTTTTAATTTGATGATGTTCTTCAAAAAATGATTTTCTGGAAAGAAAATTGGAAATGTATGTCGTGTCATTAGGATTCTTCGTTACTCAATATCTCTCGAATGGAACGAGATATTGACGTGAAATTTTATAAACTCTCCGAGATCTTCAGGGTCAGATCACATTAGAATATGAAGGAAATGGACTAAGGAGAATGTATTTTTTTCGGCAGTTCAATAAAAGGTGACTTGCCACAAATAACCGATATCTTGGAAATAAATATAAAAAATCTAATAACATAATTGAATCAACCCAAAGCAAGCATTCCAAACACCAACATTTGTAGTTAATCTCCTGAAGACGCCAACTTGGCTGGAGAAACGCACGTCTAGAAAAGTGTTGCAACTCTGGTGTTTGAGAATATTATTGGTTTTGTAATTATTCTATTTGATTTATAAGAGAAAATATATTTGTATATAAATGTATGTTGAAAAATTCATTTGAAAATGATGGCTTGTATATATTCTTTTAAATAGTAGAATGTAAATAATTGTTGAAATAGTTTTGGTATTCTAAAAAAATAATAATTAGATGAAGTATAGGTGACATAATGTATTTGAATTGCTAAAAGTTTTATATGACACGTTAGGTTACTTCTGACACAAAGAACAACAGCAACCTGTGTCTTGTTAAAAAGTATTGAATCATTTTTACCTGAGTATCCTTTTTTATCAAAAGCAAATAACTGTAATATACTGGATCCAGTGGTGCATCCTTCTGACTGAACAAATCACGACAACCATCTGCTCAGCGTGCAAGTGTAAAATGCCAACCGCTAGGTGAATGGCAGCACCAAATTTCTTATAAAAAGCATTTCTACCACTCCGACTCGATGTCAAGGGCAAAGTCCAATCTCAAAGTTAAATCTCATGTTAAAGGTTAAATGACGGCTCAAGGTCGTTTAGGTCCTTCAAGGTCATATGACGTGTGCATAGTTTGAGATCGGGTGACGTCATTCAAAGTGAAGTGGTAGGAGAGGTTCAGAACCGTCATTAGCATCCTACTACATGACATCCAAACGGACAAAACTTTTGAAACAACTTAATATATGTACCTTGTGTATCCACCATTGCGTTTTTAGAATTCATTCTCGCTTACTTTAGTTTGAGTCTACCAGAAACTTAACTACAATTACACAACAACGGTAACAATGAACACAAGACAAGACATGACTGTAGATATTCGATATTCCTGACCCGCCGTGATGAGTTTATACATATATAAGAATTCAAATGTATATTTATATAATATTTGGTAGATAATTCATGATTTTTTTTAACTTCAGTATGTGTTACAAATAGTTTTAAGATATCCTACAAACTATTCAAGGCTTTCAGATGTATGCTAAAAGAAATCAATTGGTTTCAAATCAGGACAGTGCGGCCCAAGATCTAGTGGGTTGTTGAACGAAATATTTGGGCTGGACTGAAATTTCATTGGATTCGATTCATATTGAAAACATCCATACACTGCTGATCAACACCCTTTAAAGGACTTTATTCATACACAGATCTTTTGAAGCACATCCATTATATTTTTGTAACATTTTTTGATATAAGATCAATGTACAAAGCATCATCACTGTCTTCACATTGACAAAGAATGATGCTCCGTTGCCCAAATTGGAAGTCTGTTGATCCATGCAAACCGGATTTGATAACCTGCAGCAAAAGTTGTAATAAAACAGTACGAAAAGTATCACCAATTGATTCCGTTAACATAATTTTTAAATGAACTGAAATGAAACAAAACCGTTCAGAAGAAACTTTGCAGTAGAACCGTCAGATGGCATTTAGCAAATCGGTGTTGCTAGAAGTGGCAAATGTTCTTGATTTGTGTATGAAAAATATTCATATTGCTACAATAGAGCCTGATTACCTAATGTATCATTTACCATTATAATGTAACTAACATTCACTGGAAAATACATCATTTAATCTACTAATGTAGGGGAGAGTCCGCCACCCCTGCCAATGACTGATCCTCCGAATAATTACGGCCCCAGGATGAGTACCTCTGAGAACAGCGGACATGTTTACGGTTAGTTTTTGCATGATGGAAGCTGCTGACAACATTAACTTGGCACCACTTTCACTAACTTATGTGATTTTCAGATCTCTTCTCGCACCTGTCTACACTATTAAAATTGCTTTCTCTTCCTCTATACAGGGTAATACACTTATCTCGTTATTCAGACTGAAGAATTGAGAAAATAGTCAAAAATAACTTGAGAAATGACATGATGATTTTGATTTATTGAGAAATGATATACAAACAATTCGCGAATGTAGTGATTTCGATTGGAAATTTCGAGTTAAATCAACTGATATTACTCGTATGTAAGCATAGACATCTCCTTTTACGAAGACTCCATCTATGTCACTAAGAGAAGAAAACAAATAAGGTGAAATACGAATCCATTGCTGTGCTGAAGGATCCTCAACGACAAGCCTTAGTATAACAGTTGGGCTATGCAACGATTATAGCGGTCATACAATTTTTCAATATCATTTTTATAGTAAGATTTNGTATAACAGTTGGGCTATGCAACGATTATAGCGGTCATACAATGTTTCAATAACATTTTTATAGTAAGATTTGTCTTTGAGTCTCAGGGGGCTAGATCTGGACAATACGGTGGAAGCGAAAGAAATTTGAAGCCCAATTCATGCAACTTTGCCATAGTTTTCATTGATTTGTGACAAAGTGCATTATCTTGATGCAACATCATTTTTTTTCTTTAATTCTTTAAATGAGGCAGTTTTTCATCGATTTCGTCCTTCAAACGTTTCATTAACGCTATGTGATAGTCGCTGTTGATGGTTTTTTCCCTTTTCAAGATAAGTCGCTGAATATTATACTAATACCATAACATTGCCAGCCAATTGCGCCTTTGCACGCTTCGGGGTCGGTTCCCAATGTCCACTCCACTTAGATGAGGATCGTTTTGATTCTGGTGTGACATGATGGAGCCATGTTTAATATATTGTCGCATATCGAGGCATAAATTCTGGTTTTTTATGGTGGAACATCATCATCATCTTAGAATCATCAATTCGTTGTTGTTTTCGGTCGATTGCGAGCTCGCGGGGCACCCACTTTGAACAGATCTTTTGCATATTCTTTGCATTGGTATCTTCAGATCCTCAGTTATCTCGATCAACTTCATTTTGCAGTCATCCAAAATTATCTTGTTAACTTTTTTGATGTTTTCGTCGCCCCTTTAGAGCGTCCTCGGTGCTCATTTTATCTTGTTTAAACGTAGCAAACCACTTCCCAACGTTCAATTTTCCTGGTGCAAAGTTCGAACAAAGTTTATCAAGCCAAACCTTAGCTTCAACAATACTTTTTTCGCCAGAAAGCGAAATTCCTTTTTATCCACTTTCTTCAAAATAACAAAAGTTTCTTCATTCAAAATATTCTATCCCACAAATCAATAGCCCGACAACTGTGAAATATGTACACGTGGCTTTTATAGGTTAGGATTAACTAAAAATCATATGGATTCAATACTAGTAGCGTCATCTGTGTTTTAGCCTACGAACTTCTCAACCTATCTAGTAGGAAAGTGTGAACTTTCCGAATAATGCCATCTATTGGAACGATCGAAGAATAAAAAAAAATAATTAAGCACAGACTCCTATAGAGTTTTCCGTCAATCACATAGATGGCGTAAGGGAAGACGTCCATGTGTACTCAAACTCTGGCTTGTCCTTCAAGGGCACATGAAGGTCTCGGGTTTCACTTAGTTGCGCTGTAGTGAATTGTGTCCAGTCTGTCTCGATCCTATAGATGGCGCTTTTGTAAGAAGAGATGGCATGTTAAAACAGCGTTTCCTGATGTGATCAGAATTGTGACGATTCTCTTGTTTATTATATCTGAGATTCTGAATGAAAATATCGTAATGATTTTACTATGTAAGTGCATTACCCTTTCTGTATAATTTACTTTGTTTGCAGTGATGGATAGATGGTTACACTAATTTTTATTTCAAATTAATCATGCTGACCAATTACTTCACGAGTGATTTTTTCATTTGATTCCTGAAAAGTTATCTTTCGTCAATAGCTTCTCATACTGTCTTTTTTTTTCTAAGCCCATCAACGAAGCAAATAGTACTTGATGTGGTTTGAGGGGACTATCTGTGAATAATAACTCCTCAGCTCTTTATTCTGATGGATGATTGGTGCTTGATTATACCTATTTGGTGGAATATTTTTCAACTTTCTTTCAGTGAAAATGGTATTATGAGCATCAATCATTCTGTCATTGAAATTTCCATTCAAGGAAATGTGTTGACAATGATATTGATGAAATCGTTTTGATTTAGATGCGTATGGAAATGTGTCCCAGAAGCAGGATTGGCAGACTACTTCTTCGTCCAGACCTTTGAGTTCACCAGATTCGAAAAATATGTCCCATCGGTTGAGGAATCTGTTTGGTCGAAAGAATCGCAACTCCTAATGTGGCTTGGAAATCAGTATTTTTAATTTTACAAACGACTCATTGACTGTAGATGCGGTTTTCTCAAATGATGTGAACTATATATTTCCATCAATTATTGACTTGAATTTTTTATTTTAGGCACCTAGAGTACGTTTATTGCAAGAAAAGTTTATATTTTATTCATGTATACATACAGGATGCATCATTTTTTATGATTTTGTTAAATAATTGTTTTTTTTTTTCAAGAATAAAATTACTTATTGAATTATGAAGGATAATTGAGAGTTTGTATTTTTAAATATCCCAGTGAAATATCTTATAATAATAATATCATTATCATTCAAATGAAACATACTATATGTATATATTTCTGTTTATAATGTAGTTAGTTTGTAAATAAAATTTATATGAAAGTATATATGAACCAAATTTTGATAAATATTGATTGTATTGATTTGTATTCGAAAATATACATGATTGAAAAATGTGTTTCGAATTGATAAATAAATAAAAAAATTGATTCTGAATTCGGTTTTCCTTTGGCGGAGTGATAGTGTCCGAAATGAAATACATACAAATTTAATACACATTAAACTTATTCCTCCTGAAGTTGATTTCCCCATTAAACTTTCTCATTAGAAATTATGTTTAATGACCTGGCCAATATTCATATATCTGTTGAATTGATTATTTTCCCTGACTGTACTATGATATTGTGGTTGATTTATTAAATGGTCAAAAATACTGAGTGCGCATATAAGCAAAACAAAAAAAAATATGGCTCTTCTTTGGCACCCCGAAAAAAAA
>WOGP01018072.1:0-10400 GCA_015342065.1 Leptinotarsa undecemlineata
TGCATTTTTCAATGTTTTTAATATTTATATTTCTCGCTGTCACCATGTGATTTTTTGTTCTTTCATTTTTTGAGGCAAATTTAGTATTTGTCCCATATGATCTGACATATGTAAATTTACTATTTGAGAGTTCGTTTCAGAAATTGTGTTTGTGAATATGTTATCGATGCAGCTTTGAGATCTATATGTTACACGTGATGGTTCTACAGTAGTCTTATGTAATCCTTGGAAATTCACAAGCATAAACATTGCGGGTACAACATGCTAAATGATCGAATCGATTTAGTTTACTCACTGGTTTTTAAATTATCACATCCGAATTGTAAATTCAGGTTCTCAATCAAGCCAAGTACTTTTATTATTACCTACAGGGTTGCTATATGTAGACTAATGTAATGAACCATTGTTAGTTTAATGTATAAGTTTGAAAATGTCCTTATAGGACGAAACTGCAGTAACGTGTAAAAGTGGAAAAAACATAGAAAGTTTCAATTCCCTTGTTTTCGTATTCTAGGTGCTGGTTTTGAAGATTTCGAAGATCAACTAGAATTGGTAAGGTTTGTCGAAGCTAACAATGAAGAAATACCATCAAAGAGACAAAAACTAATGGATAGGTGATTAAAATTCAAGATACGGTATTTATAAATAACAAGTTCTTAAAAATATTATAATTAATATCATAATCAGAATTAAATGTCTATATTCAATAGTACGATTCACATGTATATTTACATTTTATAGGATTTTCTATGACATGAATGTAATTAGAATTGAATAAATAAATTTTTCAACTGAGAAAATTGTAGTACTTGAGAAGTAATGGTTCATACGCTTCGGGAACGGATTGAAATAGTGAGTTCGTACTATCAGAATGGAAATGGTGCTAGAGCTGCTGCCCGTATAATCTATGATAATCATCCAGGAAGGAAATTACGACACAAATACCTTTGGAAATTATTGAATGAATTCATAAAAACTGGATCTGTTAACAATAAAAAGCATAACCGTTAAGGAGTTGTCAACGATGAAGCTATTTGTACTGCAGTTTTGGAAAATTCGCAATCTCCTACTGAGTTATCTCGAGAATCAGTCATACAAATATTTTCAGGAGCCTTCAAGAGTACAAATTTCTTCCATATAGGATCAGACTAGTTCATGAATTGTTCATGAACAAAGATTGATTTCAATAGACGTATCGAGTTTTGTGAAAGTCTCACTAAACAGATCAACATGCATCATAATATCTTGTATAAAATTTGTTTTTCGGGTGGATACACTTTTAGTTCGAATAAAGAGGTGAATCGGCAAAATTGTCGATATTGAAGTGATACGAATCCTCACTTATACCGTCAAGTTCATACCCAACGACCTTAAACACTGAATGGTTCGGCAGGAATTTTAGATAACCACATCATAGCACCTATTTTTATGGATGATAATTTGAAATATTTTTTCAGCAGGATGGTGCAGTGGGACAATTTTTGGATGATCATTTTGCTGGTCGCTGGATAGCACAGAATGGCCACCGAGGTCTCCGGATCTCACTAGTGTATATTTCTTTCTATGTGATCATTTGAAGTCTAAAGTGTATGAGATAGAATCAACAATATCAGAAGACTTGAGAGAGAATATCATGAGGCATTACAAAGAAATAACTCCCGAGATTCTCAACCATGTGAGGGCGGCAATGGAAGCTCGTTTGTACCATTGTATGGAAGTTGATGGAAACGTTTTTGAACATATACTATAGACATTTTTTCCTCTCATAGTCCAGTCATCTGATTTTGATTAAAGAATTAATAAAATTCTCTTTTTCTGATTTATTGCTTCCATATTTGTCTCTAGAACGAATATGTCAGAATGTGTCCCCCTGTATACTATTGTTGACATATTTCTTAATTTTACCAAAAGTTATTCAGGGTGGCTCGTTTTAAATGGAATGCACTGTATATATACTCCACTTTAATTATTTTCAGATATATAATGGACCAATTAAATATATTGTTACCTTTTATTGTTACTTCTCTTCTTTTTTTGTTACTCTTAATTGTTGCTACCTTCAAATCTTCCACTACACTTTCCACTTCTCCAAATGATGCACTGGAGGATCCAAGGTGAATAACTACTATAAGAAAACCTCTCAGGAAGTGGACAGATTAAAATCCAAACACTATGATGAGTCATTGTAGGGAGTTGCATAATTTCCAATAATAAAAACTACACTTTGGTTATGTTTCGTTGTGAAAATTGGAGGGCAAAATAAATCGAGCTCTATCTCTATTTCTACGTTATTCNCTTCAACTATATATTCGACCCTTATCTTCAATGATAAGTAAAACCAAGCTGAACTGAGCCGTTACGTAGAGGCAAAGTGACGTAAAGTAGGGTAGTTGATAAGCACACGTAACATTCAATAACACGTAGGTAGAAGTGTACAGAAGAAAAAGGCCCTAAAAAGAACATATACATGAAAAGTTTGACCTGGTTCACATAACTTCGAAAATAATGCCAAGGCTGATAAAACCTACCTCGATGATGGCTGGCCTTGAGTAGTAATTATTCAATATGAAAATATGAAACTTGTGTAATTCGGTCGTGTAACCACGACCAATTATTTTTCTCGAGAGAAATTATCTAATTGAAGCTGGGATGATTCTGCAACGTTACATGGACTGCCAATAGCCATGATGCTCCCTAGGTGGCTCGCGGTGTTATTAACATTGCATACCCAGGACACGTGGCTAACGAACAATGTAGTGGATGCCGATGACACCCAGAAAAAACAAAAACAGAAAGTGTGTTTGAAATGTGGATTTCTAGAAATAAATAGCAATATTTTTGAATTGACTAAGGGATGAGTCGTCTCAATAGAAGTATCCTCACGATATATGATACGATTCAAAAATAAAATGGAAAATCTGGTTTCCTTGAAAAAAATAAATAACTTGGATGTACTACATTTTTCAGGAACACGCTGTATATTAGAGAATGATTCTGATACAAACCAGGAAAATGAAGGAGAAGCAAATAATTTGTATCACGAGAAGTATCCAAAGAGAAGACATCCTTATAGAGACATTGATGGTCGTGAATTTGAAAAGGAAAGGCCAAAATTCCATGAATCAAATAGTGATAATGAGTTGAAATAAATAGTCTTTTCAGGAGCTGTTGGAAATAGTTCCGAAACATCAACGCGAAATTTAAAAATATCAATAGGCTTACCAAGAACAAACCTAAAGATAATTTTGAAAAAACACTAATTCAAGCCATCCGGGACCAAAATAATATATCAACTCAGACCAGGAGATTTCCAACGCCGCATTCATGAACGCACTACAATTGTCAACAATTATTTGGCTGCAATTTTGGTAACAAGCAAGGACCCAACCGTTAGCCAGCCAGGTCACCGGACCTTACTCCCATCGACTTTTACTTCTATGGAAGCTTGAAAGATATAATTTTCGAATTGTCGACCAATTCTAGATACGAAATGAAAGCGGCAGTAAAGCAAAGTTCCACTTCTTTCACTGCTATTAAACTGATTGATTTGTCGAAAAAACGTTCAGAAAAGGTGTCGCCTGTATGTAAAAAAAGCTGCTAGACATCTGGAACACCTCTGAAAGAATATATTTTATTGTTCGTGCTTTATCATTATTATTATCATTGTTGAAGTTTAAATTAGTACTACATTTAGTTTAGATTGTTGTCAGTAGTATTGGAACTATGTGTTTCAATTACTGCTGTAAAAAGCTTTCTTAATGTTTGATAGCTACTACTGAACAATTTCATTCTGTTTTATTACAGCTTCATTCAAAGTCTACTTGATCAATGTCTGTGTTTCGAAGTCTACATGAAAAGACATAAAAGCTCTGTAGTTCTAAGACGACTCTAACAAAACATCAAATGTGGCTACATTTTCGAGAAGGTAATTTTAAGCTCTATGGAAATATGCAGGAATATACAGGGTGTCTCATAAAAAATAGTTATTCATCAATGACTATTGATATCTCATTTGGAAAAATGAGTTTTCCATACCATTTAATTCTACGTAGAAAAGTGCTTTGGAAATATCTTCATAGAAACAAGAAATTCCCATTCCCAAGAAACAGGGAAAAAGGTACAGGAACTGTAACTCAGAAACGATGGTGGATATAGACATGCGGTTTTCACCATTAGGGTTGTCCAAGAATTTGATTCTCAGACATAACCATCATTATTCATCTATTTTGTTTGAAAACGGGAGTGTTCCTTCCTATTCAATTTATAGTTTTCAGAATTGCATCTAACACCATCTTCAATGCCTCGAAAATACTCTTGATATTCCTTGTGATAGAACTGTTAATTATACTTTTCTATCACCAACAGTTGTGCTAGCAAGTAAGAAATATACCCGACATTCCAAGCTCTTGTCAGATTTCTTACCACAGACGCCGTATTTGTTCATGCAGTAATGAGACTGTTAGTTGCCGACTTTATTCTCAATATCAAATTTAACGAGACTAATTGACATCTCTCCTGATCCCTTTTAACATTTTCCAAAACAAACCGCATTAATATAGTACCTACAATAGATGCCG
The DNA here is from genome assembly GCA_015342065.1 of Leptinotarsa undecemlineata. Taxonomy (NCBI): domain Eukaryota; kingdom Metazoa; phylum Arthropoda; class Insecta; order Coleoptera; family Chrysomelidae; genus Leptinotarsa; species Leptinotarsa undecemlineata. Next base: position 4,578 of record WOGP01018072.1, read on the forward strand.
TAATGAACTAGTTCAACGAAGTTTTTCTCATTTCACAGGCACTTTCCATTAAATCAAAGAAGAAAGCCCTTTCAAATAAAAATCCATTTGCTTAACAGCTTTCGGAATTGAGTTTACTCGGGAGTTCAAATTAGATAATAAAGCATTCGCCTTATTACTCGAAACTGGAAACGAAATCATTTTCAGCCATGGCGCATTAATGTACTAAAAAATAATAAAAACCAATTTCGACTGCGTTTCATACACACAGACATAATGATGTGTTTCCATCCTAATTTGGAACCCCATTGTTAGCTCAATATTTTTGAAATAACAGTCCCTAAGTGAAAGTTCGCATGAGAAAGCTCCCGGATAATGGTAATGCGTTTCCCACAACATTTCTTCTCTTTTATATTCAGGTGAACAGAGAGAAAGTATTCATCATGTAATGAGACATATCGCTCCCATTACATTGATAAATTGAATCTAACATTATAACGCATAATGCAGTAACATCTCCAAGATATGATGCAAACAAATGCTTGTAAATTCACATTGTGAGAGGGTCCAATCCAAATTAATCATTGCATTAAAGTTGTTGGCTAGTACATGGTAGCAAGAGGGTAGATGTTACCAATTGAGGTATATTGAACATGGCTTGTGTTCGAGTTCAACGAAGAGGTATATTGAATTTTATCAAAGTCAACAGTTCCGGAGAATTCATTATACTGTTGATAATGTTGTAGAGGAAAACCAACATGCAAAGGGTAAGCATACGTTCCAGAGACAAAACTTTAAATTCATATATAATATATAAATACTTAAAAATCAGCTCAATTCATTATGAATGACGTGTTTACATAGTTTCCATTTCAAACACCGGAAACATTGACAAAAACCACTGCAACGAAAGCATTTTTACAACTGTCAATTGCATTTTGGGAATACGTAAGTACCTGGCTACTCAACGACACCACAAAATGAAAATGCGGAATTTACCTTCGAAGATATATTCTTCGTAAAAGGAAACCAAGACAATGGTAACCTTTCTTTCCGTTTTCTGCTTCGATAAAGTGTGTTGGTGTTAAATTGGACATCAATATGTCTAGGCACAATGATGCTGCTGGAATCGCAAAAGCTGCTTTTCAAAAACTTGAAACACTGTTCCGAACCAGAAAACTATACACACTTCAGCAACTTTTGTGCTTATAATCCTCAGATCAGACATCTTTTGGAGTATTGTTTTCATGCATGAATCTCCGCCCCTAAGCATACACTGAACCTGCTAGATTCTATCCAAAGAGGAATCATCCGCCTGATTGGGTAAACAAACATCTCTTGCAACATTGATAGATAGATAGATAAATATATAGATAGAGAGATAGATAGATAGACAGATAGATAGATACATGATTGGCATAAGGCTCAATTAATGAAGTGCTGAAAATTGCAAGGAGAACTCAAGAAGAATGTACTCACGCACATAGAAGACTGTGCGTTGTCATAACATTAGATGTCAAGAACGCGTTCAACAGCGCCAGCTGGCAGATAATTCTAAATGACTTGAGAAGGAGAAATATAGACGAGAGCTTGATCAATATCATCGCATCCTACCTCTCGAATTGAGAAATAATATTAGAGGCTGAAAACGAGTCCAAAGTGAGAAGGATCAACAGCGGAGTGCCTCAAGGATCTATCCTTGATCCAACCTTGTGGAATGTCATGTAGACGGTTTGCTAAGACTTGAAATGCCAATAGACGTCACATTGATTGGTTTTGCCGACGACGTAGCCGTGGTAGTAGCTGCTCAGATTGAGCAAATACTGATGAATTCAGCCAATACTGCGATTCAGCGCATAATAAATTGGCTCCATCTCAACAGGCTCAAACTGACAGCAGAATCAGACCGATGCACTTATTGCGGCCTTCAAGATGATGCAGAGCATTCACTTTTTGTATGCTCAAGATGGCAAAGTTCACGGGACATATTTCAAATGAAAACAGGAAGATCTTTCACTGCCAGTAACACGATGACGAATTTGGTATCAAGCGAAAAAGGTTGGAAACATGCGTACCAAAGTATCCGCCACATAATCGAGAAAAAAAAAAGAAAGTCCAGAAAGAGCATAGAACGAAAAGCTAATATACTTCAACGAGGGTAAAAGAAGAAGAAGAGGTTTTGCCGGGGTTTACACGACTTGCACACACCAGCCTGGAGTCCCCGGACTGTCGTGCGAGGGAGGAACTTCGCACGGCGCTATTAAGGTTTCCCCTCCGAGCCATATGCCAGCTATCCCTGAAGCAATGTTTAGCGACGGTACCAGGGACTAGCACAGGAGGCGGCTAAGGAAAAAAAAGACAGATAGATAGATATATAGATACGTTGGCTACATAAAGAGTCAATAGAGCAGATATGTTTGAAAAAGATCTACAATTGTGAACTATGAAGCCATAAACTCTCAATGCTTCACTTACTTTCGATCTAATGTGGTTGGAAAAAGACAAATTAATTGAGTTACTTCGTGACAGTGAAATGGTATCTACTTGATAATAGTACTCGATGACCAACATTTTCCTACTATAAGACACTACTTTACATTTGGATGCATTGAGATATAGTTTGTTTCCTTCACACCAAGTCTGTATATTTTCTAACTGTCTTACATCAGCTCGGACTTCCATTGTCTAATATAATATAAATTGATTTGAAATCCCTGAAAAAAATAAACGAAAATAACAATTTTACTAAACACAAAAAAACTGAAATTACAAGGAAATAACATATAAGCTACAACCAAAAAATTAAAATTGAAATATTAATAAAAGCTGAAAATTAAAAATATTATTGAAAGAAATGAAAAATAAAAAAAATAATGATTGAAAGATTCCAAACCAAGTTACGTCACGACGTTTTAACCCAATTTACGTTACGACGTTTCGATTGTTAGTATCCACAATTGTCTTCGGGTGATAACTGTTAGTTAACCACCTTCTAACTGTCGTTGCAATTTATTACAGTTTTCGATAGTTTCGACAGGTGAATATATTTTCAAATCATCTGCAAAAATTACTCATTACAATCGACATTATTACTGAGGTCATTAATGAATAATAAGAACAGAAGTGGTCCGAAATTCGACCCCTGAATTCGACACCAGATGAAGGATTGTAATAAAAAGAATCATAGCCGTTATAAGATACAAACTGTTCGCATTGAAGTGAGTAGGATTTAATCAAAGATACTGCTGAATTATGGAATCCAAATTGGTGGAGTTTTTGTGGAAAGATCATGTGATCAAGTTGATCAAATGCTTTAGAAAAAACAATATATATCACATCGACCTGACCACGATAATCTAAGACATCACTATTATTTTGGGTCAACAGAATTACATTTATTATGGTGGATCTGTTTGACATAAATCCATGTTGTTGTGGAGATATAATATTATGAACTGAGGAATGTACGCGATTGTAGATGACAATATCGAGAAGTTTAGCAAAGTTCGACATGATTAAGATAGGACGATAATTGCGAATAATAGTAAATTCAAAACAATCATTTTCATAACGGTAAAGTGACATTTTGACCATCTACGTCTCCTGAAAATATACCAGTTTCAATTTAAACAAAATTCCTTCGGCTGCAATTCAATCAAATAAGCGAATGAATGACGTAATTTTATGAATGAATTAGGTGCTTCATGTTGTGATGTTATTCAGATTGTTGCTGAAGAGGCAATGAGGCAAGTGTTCGAAACATCGGAAGTCCATCAGTGAGGATGACAGTGTTCCATGTAAGAAAAATGTTTCCTCTTTCATCTACTGTATCGTGTGGCAATCCTGTGCATGTCATCTGATTCAATTCCATAGCTGAATAGAGTGTTCATATGAAATTAGTTGCATTTTCATTTCGTGTAATTCAATGTTTATAAAAAAATTCCTGTTTTTTTCAGTTTGTGTCTGAAAGATACTTCTTTGCATGACACATTTTTGAATGTGGTTAATTTTTTGAAATTGATTGTTTCCTTCCTTTCTTCGGATGATTTCCACAATTTTTCTGTATAAAGACGGAAAAGTAGAAATCCAAAAATGTGTTTTTTCAAAGATTGGTCTTTTCTGAAATTATTAACTTCTCAATTCAAATTTTCTATAATGTTGATTTTTTCACTGTACCTTTTGATTCATAATAATGAATTCCCTCTCAAAGATTTGAATGTATTATTCCACCATTATATTTACACCGCCAATCTCTATTAGAATGTGGTTGTAGTTAGATTACCTTCCGATCAAATGTATAATTACCACATTATTATGAAAAATGCTCCCGAATATGCATAAATTATTGTTATCTCACGATACTCATTGGAACCGTAGATAAAATATCTAGAACAACTTCAAGCTCTATGTTTACCCTGTTTAGCTAAATTTTGATTTAAACGACCCTCAAAATAAATCATACAATGAGACATTCCCACCGAGATATTTACTTTGATAACCCATGCTGTGCACGATTTTTACTGTTATTTTCACTGTGTTATTATTATGAAGAATGAGAAATAAAATTTTCTATGTTTCTTCATCGCTTTTATTGGTATTCGTATAAGGATATTTCAAATAATTACAATAACCGTCTTTATAGAACTAAACTGCAGTAACAGCATTAGTTATGAATAAAAGTGGCAAAATAAAACAGAAAGTTTCATTTCTCATTCTTCATGATGATCTACTATCACATAGTAATGGCTACATCCATCAATTATTGTGTTATTATTGTTTATTCCATCAAGAGCGAAAAAAAAAACTGGCATGTTTCTCAGCAAATTATGAAGAATAAATGGATGAGAAATGAAGGTGAATATTGAAGTAATCATTATAACTGAACAGTGAACAATAGAAAAAAATAATGATATTGCAGCTTGCAACAAGGAAAGCTTTTGCATGCTGAATTATAATCTGAAATATCACTGGGGTAATGAAGACTGATGAACAAAACTACATGAATCGTAGTTCGTGTCAGATGGTGTTTTATAATCGGCACGAAAAAGGATACATTCATTCATAACTGTACATGATATATGAGAGCTAAAAAATATTTGACCATATCTGAATGCATACTTAAACTGTAGGCTTTCTTCGACATTCAAAAATGAATTGAAAGATCGCAATTCAAAGTGATAGTATGTTTAGGTTGGTCGGAAGGGGTAAATCCAAATTGGGTGGGTGTTTTTCAATAATGAGTTTATACGATAAGCTATATTTCAGATCACCTGGAACTGTGCTGAACACCTGATCAGGCACTTCTCCACTGCGGACTGGACTTTCTTTGTATGACACACTGTGAAATGAACCTGTCCAACCTTGGTTCATTTTCCACCAACTTGTCTATTTAGTGTCATTTGAAAATATGGTTTTACTTCGAATTTATAAAATGGGATAAATTTATCATAATCATGAATCATCTGGAATCAAATAGAAAATTTATGTGGCGACTCTGCTCTAATATTTTTCAACACTTTTGAGGCGAGGACAATGGTCAATTAATAAAATTGAAAATAATAAGGTTCTTTCAAAAGTTTTATCAGTTTCAATGTGTTCCGGAGATTTCAGCTTCGAAGATGTGACATGAAGAGGCAGACCTTCGTATATTCATTTTGAGAAGAATTGTTGGCATTGTGATTGAGCCTTTAACATTTTTGGTGAATCTCTCTTTCAAAACCGGTAAATTTCCTTCTGATCTCAAAATCGGGAAAGTTATACCTGTATATAAAAAAATGCCCAGAAAACTTGGAAAATTATAGACCTATATCAATTTCCAACAGCTTCTCAAAAGTTTTCGAATAT
>WOGP01018229.1:0-10205 GCA_015342065.1 Leptinotarsa undecemlineata
ATTAGACAGAAGTTACTCTGACAATCGTACTAACAGAACTGACGCTTCCTTCAAGATAGGTAGCTTTTATAAGTTTATTATAACTTAGTCAGCATTTGATTAATAAGCATAAAGGAGGGTTTTATATACATAACTTCCATGTGAAATATGATAGGTTTTATAACAATGTCAATATTATATATTAACGAAACAGGTACGTGTAAGAACTTAACAAAAAATTAATAATAATTGCAAGAAAAAACTTTTCCTCAGTTGTCTTAAAGGTGGGATTTTATTCCATCCCTTGCATAAAAGAGGTCGTATGCTTCTCCACTCACAAGCGATGTTGGTGAAATTGGTGACACGTGTGAATCGTTGTATTTGTACCACGCACCAGTAAAGAAGCATATGTAAGTAGTCCCACTGTGATATAAAAGTGCATATAGATTATAACAACAAGTACCCACATTTTCTGCTGCAAAATCGTCCATATTCAATCCTTCTAGAGGAAATTTGATGACATCATTCAATTTGCCTCTAAATTTTTCCTTTGGAGAAAATCTTTTAAAATGTATGTAGGAGATCATAATGAAAAGAGAAAAGAAAAATGTCTATGTTTTTTACCACTTTTAAAAGTGGTAAAAAACATAGAAATTTTCATTTCTCTTTTCAGTATTACTGAAATATAGGGAAACTTGTGCATTGACAGGGACTTTGTGCATTTTCTCCTTTCCTTGCATTTCGAACACGTCGGTTTTTCATTTCCATCCAAAGTTTCTTCTCTTGTAAACGAATGCAAGCATTGCCACAAACTCAATTGGTCCGTTCTTTGTGGTATGGAGAGAGACAAATCCCAGAAAGTATCAAAGGTTACAGTGTTTACATTTCATCGTAGATTTCAATTGACCAACGAAATTATCTACAATCTTAGAGTTATGCAAATTCAATTATGTGAGCCTGACTCTTGTGCATTTCCGCTGAAGCTCAATTTTTCGTCAGTCTCCATTAAAATTGGTTTAGGTTTCTCATCAATTATATTAACGTTTTCATGTAAACCTTCTAGAATATAACGAAGGAACTCCTGGGCGTCTTGATGGGAATTACCCATGAATCGAGGAGCAACACTTTGAATTTGATTTTTTAAGGAAGCTGTATTTACTTACTACTTTATCAAATGCATCTTCTGACCACAACTCCTTGATGCCTTCTGCAAACGCTTTGATTAAAGCGCTCTCCATACTAGAAATACTAGTATTGATATTTTTCATGAATTCACCTTTTTCAAATATTCCAATAACCATCTCGTATTTGATAAACATTGGATTACGCTGTTACCAATATTTTTCAAACCATTTAATCCAAGGGTTTTGAGTGAAAAATTTATCACTGAACAATTCGAAATATATTTGAAAGCCATTTCAGAATTTTGCTGTGAGAAAGTATTTTTTCCATTTGCTTTTCCAGGAAACATGTAATTTTCATCAAGTTTTTTGGAATCAGAAAGAGTACCAAAAAACGAAGCCCCTATGATGGCTATACTAATTTTTTGAATTGTTGAAATTATGCTTATTCTCGAAAAGGTGTAAAACGTATGTGAAATTGGTTTTCGATATGTTTTCTTCAACACACTGTTGACTGCTACCTGCTAGAAATACTTTATATAGTTTGAAGATGGAGATGGCGAATAATGATTGCAGCATTGCTATAGTAAAAGTTTCTAAACGAGTTGACTAATTTCCAGAAGTGAAGCAGCTATGTTTGATGAATCTCAAGTCCTTTTCAATGAGGTACTTCTCTAATCCAATTCTGAATAGAAAATATGGAGATCGCACCTCTGGTCAAGATAACTTATTAGTTCTTAAGTAAGATAAGGTTGTTAGTAAAGTTGTGAACGCAAATAAATTCAACCTGTTTCAGGAGTTTTCCAAAAAGTTTTATCTCAACATAAATGTTACATGGTACGTTTTCTTCCCATATTTTTGTTGAGTGGGAGCCGTTGTATTTGTCCAAATTGTACCTTTCATAAGTTTCTTTAAGAGATGATTTGAATTACCGACTACGGAATGGAAGAAACCCCGTGAATGACCAAATCAATAGTTAAAAGTGAGTATACACTGTAGTTCAAAGTCTGGAACTTCGACGGGGGAAATCGGCAGACCAATTTGCTGGCGAGACCACATGATCAGATGAGAGTTCGTGAATGCACGAAACTTCAATGATGGATTTGAGAAAAAAGAAATCTCAGTATATTCAATTATTATGTCATTCACTAATGTAGTCCCATAGTCTTATGTTCAGCGATTATTCCACTAGTATGATTTGGAATTCTGCATCAAGTCCAGCAACCTCTTCTCTTGAAACCACTTCAACGTTTTCATCCTTAATTGCCAGAATATGTTGTGTACTGCATCCCGTACCAATAGTTCCATCGAAATTGATGAAGAGTTGTTTAGTTTCCTTAAAGTGTTTTGGAAAAGCAATGGCCATGTGACCAGTCTTACAACCAAACTCTGCGTTCAAAACCAAACTGAAATCATTGTAATGAAAATTAGTTTCAGATATAAAGTTCCAAGCAACAATGTCCTAGCATTAGCGATTCGGAAGATTATAAAGTCGACCTTTTAAATTTCCAGGCCAGTATGGAAAATTCAATGAGCTTCGGTTGAGTGCTAATAAACAGAAGTGAAAACAATTAATTTTCATTCTGTTATAATATAAATTATTCAAAATTTTGAAAAGTTGTTTTCAACAATTTCAATTTTGTCGTTATCTGTGTAGCTCATTCAATGAAGGGACCCTTGAAATCAACGAATTGAAAATTAGTTTCAGATATGAAAGACCAAGCTATAATGTCTTTTCATCAGCGGTTTGGAAGTTTAGAATAATTTAACATACGGTCATTTGCGGAAACTGGTATTTTTAATTATGTAGGTACTCAACAGAGTTGAGGAGAGAAATCAAAATTTTTTTTTGAATTTGTATCATATTCAAAACAATTATTTGAAGTAGAACAGAAAGATATAGGCACTCACATCATAAATCTTTATACATTCTACAACGATCAAAGATGAGTAACGGCATTGAACGATGTTTTCTTCTACTGAGATAAGACAGCAACAAAAAGTACGTGTTTGAGGTTATATTTTCGCCCAAATATCCTTCTCGCTAAGTATAATGAAGTGGCCGATTTCCACATATTTCAAGGTCAATTTTTGAGCTTCAGAATCATTTGGCTCTGCCGCTCTAACATCAACAATCAACACGTTGCCCCTCACCTGCTTGAAAAACTAATCCGGTTTCAGTGGAATTGAAGAGTACTTCAGCTTCTGCTAGATCTGGAAGAAATTGGTCTAATGCGTTATCTCTCTTAACCGATTCAAAATCTTCCACAAGTTATCAAAATACATTTTTATTATCTCCAAAATTTTTCGAAAATCATGAAAATTACATCTTCCACAACCCAGAATTTTGTAATAATTCTTTTGTCATATGTTTACCCACTATCAAACGATTATTCAAATTTGTGTGACAAATGTCTTATCTTAAATAATTTTCAAAAGTTCGAAACTCACAAGATGGAGTAATGACGAAAAAGAACAAATACTAGCAACTGATGGAAGACATCCTGAAAAAGAGTAAGGTTCTACTAAGAACATTCTGATCTATTTGGTTTATCATTTAATATTCTATCAGACCACATCTGCAGTACACCGCTTCTATAGCGAAACAACGTGCCTTATTGATGCTGGCAAGTGCCCTGTTGGGATACTTTGAGGTCTCAGCAGGGGATTCGACTGTGTGGATCATAATATTTTGATAAAGAGGCTATACCATTATGGTGTAAAAGATAATGGACCTACATGGATTACAAGCCTTTTATAAAATCGCAAACAGTATGTATGTTTGAGAAATGAACAATGCAATGAGTTGGGGGTTACAAATTATTCATTAGCTTATATCATCGTTAGGTGTTCCATAGAGTTCTATTTTGGTTCCTGGGTTATTTCTACTATATATTAATAACATTGAAAAACTATCTGAAAACGTTCATGTTATAATGTATGCAGATGATATCTCTGTACTTGTGTCAGATCTTTCTGATGAAATGCTCGGAACACGTTGTAATGAGCTGATCCGATCATTGGGTACATGATCATATAACAACTTATTATTCTTCAATGTGAATAAGACACAATATCTTAGGTTTCAAAACCGTCAAAAAATTTTTACAAAACCCGATTTCACTGTAAATGATAAACCAATTTCAAAATCTGCCACCCATGTCAAGTTTTTAGGAATGTGCATTGATGCACATCTCGATTTTAAAGGACATTGTTCGAGTCTGATATCAGCGCTTAATTCGCAGTGCTATCTTCTCAATTGCTGATGGTATATTACGGGCAAGTGGAGAGTCGTATGCTCTATGGTGTTTGTTTCTGGGGATGGTCCACCACGTCTCAGGAAGTTTTCATTGCACAAAAGAAATCATCAGGTGCATCATGAATGTGCCTAGTACCGAGAGCTGTAGAAGTTTTTTCAGCAAATATGAAATCTTAACATTTCCAGTTTATTGTATAAGTTTGAAAATGGCCATATAGGACGAAACTGCACTAACGTTAGTTACAATTAAAAGTGGTAGAAAACATAGAAATTTTCATTTCTCTTTTCATTACTTCCATCGTTATATATTTTTGAATTGTGTCTCTATATTTTCAAGAATAGAGATAGTTTTGTGAAGAATTCTGATATAAATCAAGCAAATACTCGTTCTAAAAATATGGATAATCGTTTTTATATATTTTTAACGGAGAGTGTTTTTATTCCAAAGCTCTGAATGACTTTTATTATTATCTATTATTTTCACTGCATTTTTAATATTCTCGTATGGTTTTGATGAAATATACCTCAGAACCCTTTAAAATACCCTGGATGGAGATAAGTTGAGTATATACTTATAAATTATAACATTTGAGTTCTGTAAATGATGGTATGTGAATAAATTGAATTGAATTCATTTCCCGAAAATTAATTCGAACTTTAGCAGGAATGAGAACATTCATAGAATTGAACATTATGATGGGAGTCAAGATATTACTATTGAACAAGGATTTTTGGTCTAGTAGAGCAGAACGTATCATCGATTGTGTCCAGAACCACAGGTTAGTCAGCAACTTTCACTATAATACAAACAAAGAAATATTTGATAAGTTGTACAAATTTAGACTACCATACAGTTTTTTCCGATAACAACTTTTCCTCAATTGATCTAACAAAGATTTTATCACGTAGAAGAAAATATGGATGCGGGAGATACAGAAAAAGAAGAAAACAATTACCAAAGGATGTGTTAGGCATTGTGAAATGAAAAGATCGAAAGGAAATACTGTTTCTGAATCACCGTCATAATCCCAATGATGTAACAATCATAAAAAAACATTCAAATAACTTTCATACCCTGTCATTTTCAAAAATTACAACATGAACAGGGAGTCTCGATAAATCAGATATGCCGAAGCACTGTCATGAAATAAATCGTAAATTTGGAAAATGGTGGCATATAATCCTGTGACACTTCATTGAAGTTACTGTAGTCAATTGATACGTATTGTTTTCTGAACATGCAGGTTGTCCATTTATGAGCCTGAAACTGTTTCGTCTAGCGGTTCCAGGTGCCATTAGCGGTGTAGAAAGTCATAAGGTAAAAGAAATGCCTTCAAATTCTCATAAAAACTCTTTAAAAAAGCGTTGCTGCTGGAGAGGAGCATAAAAAAGCTTGCCCATACGAAGTACATCAACTGCAGTACTGTTAAATCACCCCAACGCCCAAAATGGTCATGCACTGTGTGCAAAATATGTTTAACGAAAACAAAATATTTTCATGATTTTAGTGTTATCCTTTCATTATACTGCTTTGTGATCACACTGTGAAACCATCTTTGGAGCACCCATTCGATATTTAACAAATATAAAATAAAATTGTAGTAAGAAAACAAACTGAGCTGTAAAGGGTTAACATATCTGTCAAATAATTTTTCTATTACTCTCAAGTCCTTGTCAAATCCTATCCCGTTTTCCAATGTTTCGAAATGAAGGTGAACTGTGATGATTATACTTTATCATCCAAAGATAAACTATCATTGACAAAGCTAGTGAATAAATATAAAAAAATTCATAAATGTCTGATAAATATAAAAAATAAAAATATAGATGAAATATAATGTAAAATAAAGTATAAAAACACTGAATGAAAAACCACGAACAATTGTTGAAATATACATACACATATAACATGCTAGGTTGAAAATGATCGGTATAGAACTCAGTCAAACTATGAATTTCGTTAATTATTTTTCTGTATTGATTGGTATCAATATTTGTGTCTTGCATAGGCTAGGTAATTTTGAATTGTTTTGTATGCTCTGACGAGCTGTTTCCAGAATAAAATAAATATAGTTTGAAACAAACTAAAAAAACACGCTTTCAAAGAACATTAAGACGAGTAATATTGAGAAATGCGAGTATATGAATCAACATGGAGAGTAATCAACTAACAACGCAATTCTAATCCTCCAAAAACAGAGTGCATTATAACTTGTGATAGATTTGTTGATTACTTTTCGACTGCGGCCTTAAGTATTATCAACGACTTATCTGCCACTGCCGTCCCCAATCGTTAACTTTTGTTCTTTAACCATTGACCGCTATCGGCGTAATGGATGCAATAAAGTCCTTGAAAAACTCCAAAAATTTCGACATATTCGATATCAACTCAAACCTTTTAAAAAAACTTATCGATGTGGCTACTCAGTTATTAACAAGTTTAATAAATATATTTTTCTGAAAATGTCGAAAGTAATTCCTATCTTAAAAAAAGGCAACCCCGATGACCCCATCAATTATAAACCTATATCTCTAGTCCCTGTCATTGGGAAAGTGATTGAAATCATATTGAAAAAACGTCTCACAAGCTCCTTTGAGAAAAATTGTCTAATAAATAAACTTCAATTTGGATTCAGGAAAAATGCGGGAACACTTGATTCTATCTATACGGTAGTAAAAAAACATCATTGACGGTTTCGAGGAGGATATTTATACGTCAATCACACTTGTAGATCTCACTAAAGCGTTCGATTGTGTTTCTCACTATCTTTTAATAAAAAAACTTGAACACTATGGCGTTACAGGTCTACCTCTTCAACTAATGAAATAATATCTTACAGAAGGAACTCAGTGTGTCTCCGATAACAGAAAACTATCCGACTTACGTGAAATAAAATATGGTATGCCCCAAGGGTCTGTCTTGGGACCCCTCTTGTTCAGTATTCACATCATAAATCTCTTTTACTAGCTTTTTCCGAACACTAGTGTCATGTATGCTGATGATGCGACATTGATTAACAGACACTCAGACTTGCGCACTCTTAAATACATTTAAGAGTAGGTGGAAAATATAGCAGATCGCTGGTATAGTAATAATCTACTTTGCCTGAACAGAAACAAAACACAAAAACTGAACTTTTTCGCAAATCACACACTCTCAAATGGTGGCAGTATTAAACTCCTTGGTATAACCTTGGACGATAATCTCAACTGGTCCGTTTATATAGATGAACTGTGCAAAAAAATATCCAAATACACGTATGTTCTACGTCAACTCAAAAAGTTTGCAAACATAGAAACCCTATTGAGTGCCTTTCATGGTCTCATACAATTCCACTTAAATCATGGTATCATTTTATGGGGCAATACTCCAAACTCTAAAAAAGTCTTCATTATTCAAAAGGGGTATATAAGAGTCATAGCTAATGCAGGACATAGGGAGCAACTGCCGGACGCTGTTGTTTGCTGAATATGAAATTATGTCTGTACCTTCCCTATACATATACCACTCACTTCTACATATACATAAAAACAAAAATGTCTAATCAACTAATGCGGAGTTCCATAACTACAATACCAGAAATAAAAATCTGCTAAGAGAATCAAGACATCGTCTAAGCAAGTCAGCCAGAAACTCTGTTGATATTAGGATATATAACAAATTACCTGACAAGATTAAAAATATAATTATCAATACAAAGCAGAAGTNGAAGTCAAGAAAATATGTTATCACCACTGTTTCTGCACAGTTGATGAATTCATGGCCTGCAATATATAGTTTTGTCCTATTTTCTGTCACACATCCATGAAACATACTCACAGATCTGCCTCCCAACATATTTAGCTAATAAACTTCGATGATAATCTACCTGTTTGATTGCCTGCTTGGCAACTATTACTCATAATGTTTTATGCCTTTTTTTTTGTCTTCAAGTACATACTGTGTTCTACTATTTTATACATTCAAATTGTCCACACCTCATGACCTGCTACAAATGTAGTTTTTTATATAATGTAGTCAATAAACATCTATCTATCTATCTATCTACCTATCCATACATGTACAGATTGAAAGAGTTGAATAGTTTATGAAGCGTTCGGGTGATCGGTGAATTCATATCCATGTAATAATCTAATATATTGGGATCTCCAGTTGCAACTAAATTTGAGTGTATCGGTAAATCTGCCAAAATTTACTCTAAGTTGAAATAACATGTCTCATCATTCATTTACCAGTACTCCGTTAACAACAATACTTGGAAACATCTGATCTTCTAGAAGTATTAATTATTCGTCGGTTTAAGTCGGCATTGACTGAACATTTGGAAGAAATAGGGATATAGTTTGTTTAACATTATCATTTGTTACCGATTTACCATTTGTTTGTCTGACTTTTCTAAAAAGTCATCTGACGACTTGTATGATTAAATTACTGGATCGTCTAGCTACTTATATTATGTATGGTTGGTTGTCATATCTCAGCCTTCCAGCTAAGCCGTTCATTGGATAAGTTGAAGTGAATATTCGAAAATAACACAACATATCATTAGATGTATATTTAATTTTTATCATTCACTGAAATTACAGTTTTTTCATCAACATTTCATGATCATTCAATTGGTTCAATTTCAAAGTGTATGTCAAGATCAGTAGAATTGTCTCTTGGTGCTACTTCTACGTTTCTATCCTTCACCAGCAGAATAAGATTTGCATTGCACGCTGTACCAATAGTTGCATCGGAATTAATGAAGAATTGCTGATTCTGCCTTGAATGTTTACCATAAACCATGACATTTTGACCAATTTTGCAGCCTTTCTGTATATCCATTGCTAAACTGGAATCATAAAAATATATTTTTAGCATATAATTACGTAAAGAGCACCAATATTCACATCAAATATATAAACAAAGCGAATTTCGTCTTCACCTGTACTAGCAGAATAGCTATTGAAAAATGTTGTATTAAAAAAGTTGAGAAAAAAAAAAGGAAACAAATTGACGACGCTATAGGTTTGTTAGGTTTTAAAGATTGTCATGGTGTGCGCCAAGACAATTGAGGCTATGGCATTTGTAATTGAATGCACATACGCATAATCGCACGCATCTGTACATACATACGTAATAATTGTTATGTCATAATACAAATAAAATCGACAATGTCCTTCACAGTATCACTTGTAATGCTTCGAGCGAGATTGAATTTTCCACAACGAAACCGTAATGTTATTAGACTATAGAATATTGCGAATCAATGCACAGCAGATGAAGAAATCGAACGAGAGGAGCGCCGTGTCCAGTTTTGCCAGGTCTATTGTTGGTCTCATATATCCAGAGGGAAACCTGAATGGTGGTTTATATTTCAAAATTCTTCAAAACCCCATTCACCAACGAATTCGATAAATTGTGACGAGCAATCAAAATAAATCCCCCCCTCCACATGTTTCAGGCATGTGAGGGATTGGTTGAATCAGACATACCCAGGCATGTGGATTGATAGACGAAGACCATTAGAATGGTCTCCTCGTTTAACGGTTTTAGCTACTCTCGATTTTTCCTTTGCTATATTGAATCGAAAATATAAGTTACGCAACCTGGGACAATACTGAAACTTAAGACAGAACTTGTGGCTACTGTTAACCCGGAAATGAATTCGAAAATAGACTGTTTTACTATCAGCAGGTCCACGAGAGCTTCATGTACTCAAACAAAGGCAAGCAGTTATTAGATTCATGTGGGTTTCATCTCATATGGGCATCCCAGGCAATGAAAGAGCAGATCAACTGGCGAAAGCAGCCATATCAAATCCATTGACTTATACTGAACCCAAAATAAACCACATTGACCT
>WOGP01018777.1:0-12319 GCA_015342065.1 Leptinotarsa undecemlineata
ACTGCTGAACGCACTTTCAGTAGATTGAAAAATGGTAACACCTATGTTAGATCCACAATAGATGAACAAATGTTGAACAATTTGGCATTATTGAGCATTGAATCGGATTATTCAAAAAACAGATTTTTCTGTCTTACTGGACGAATTCAAAAACATAAAAACAAGACGTTTACTACTGTAAATTGTAAACAATAACTATTTTGAAGTCTGGGTTGATGGTTGATTATTAGTAGAAATAGTGTCATATTATTGTTTTGTTTTGTATATGTATTCTATTTTATTATTGTAATATGTCTTTTATTGTAGTTTTGTGATATTATTTCGTTTCTCAATGAGAAATACAGTATAACTTCAACCTATGTCTTTTTACTGAATCTTGGCGCCTAGTGATGGTGTGCCCACCCCCGCCCTTAATTTTTAGAATCGCCTTCTGGTTATATTATGACCGAAATGACACAAAACATTTGTAAATTGTAGCCTATAGCTTATTATAATGTATAAGTTGTATTTAAGTGAAATTTCATCCAAATCCATTCAGTCGTTTAGGCGTGAAACAGCCACAAACATACATATCTATCTATCCCCACAAACTTTCACATTTGTATTAGTATAGATTGTAAGATAAGTATTAATGAGAGATATTTGATTCGAAGGTGGTTGACAATGTTTCATGGTGAATTTCATTATTTCAGACTTCCATTTTTCATTTTTTTTTTGTTCAATCTTCCAATTTTCAATTTTTTCCTTGTATTTCAATTCATTGTTACTCCATTTCATGAGTTTTTTGCCTAAGGGAAGTCCGAACTAATAAAATTCAAGAGATATTTCAACTTCCACTTGGTGAGCAGTATGACACGTGCCAAAGGCGGCAAGTAGGTATCATGAGGTGATGAGCCGTGCAAATGATCCGTCCGTCATTCAAGACTGGAACACATTTCATTCACGTGCATGCAATGACGTTGGCATTGAATGAGATTAAAGATACCTAAATAAAATTTCCCGGCACCCCCTGAACTCCTGGGTAAAGTCAGTCCTGAGCATTCTTGTCTGCAGTTGACCAAAGAGGGCATCACGATCATACCCTAGTTCAATCAATAAATGCATAAATCTACCACACGAAACGAAAAACACTTTCTAAATATAGATGTAATTGAAGAAAGAATGTACAAGAATTGACCGTGAAGTTGCCTAGACTTTTTATTACGAAGAAGTGTAATTATAGACTTCGTAGCATTCAACACCAGATTATTTTTGTCAGACAATGAACGTATTGTTTTCAGATCTGAATCAATCTTGTATTCGGCTATGTGGTACTCGTATGGTTGAAAACAATCCATCAATTGAGTATCATCAGCAAAGCTTCGTACAGAAACATGTTCTATTCTATTCAGTAAATCGACAGCATACATTATGAAGAGAAATGGCTTTAAGATAGACCCTTGCGGTACACCGGACATGATACTTCTGGAGGTTGATACACTTCAATCGATCACTACTCTCTGTGTTCGATTTGAAAGATATGATTCAATAAATTTTGCGGCATTAGCAGGTAGATACCTAGGTAGATAGGTATCGGAGAATAAAAAGTATAAATGTAGCGTCTTCATATCTGTCTCATCCTCCATATACCTATATTTATCGATTCCTCTACAACAAACTTCCAAACAGTTAATACAAGAGAATTTCAACCTATGCTTTATGAGTCGGAAAATTGGCAACCGTGTCAGAACTCGAAACTGCAGAATTTCCGAAGAAACCAGAAGGAGGTTTCTATGGTTACAGATCATCTGATTAGCATTTTACGACTTAAATAATGCGATGTGGCCGTAGAAATCGTTTCTAAGAATTTGGTAAATTTGTTTATCTTATGATGTTTTCAGGCCTTTTTTCTTTCATACTATTTCTGAATGTTTGAATTGCATTACAAATTAGGTACCTGATTATGAAATTTCATTGTAATATACAAGTAGGTTGGTAATTAGATACCTACCTAATTCCCGGATATTGACCGGAATGTGCTGTTTCAATAATTTTCCATGCGTTCCGACGAAATACCTAACATACAGGGTGTCAATTTGAAAACTTTCCGGCCTTAATATCTTTCTTTCAGTAAACAATATGAGGAATCGAAAAAACGGGTTAATTTTATTGTCAGGGGGGAGACTTTCAAGGACTATTTGTAACCCTCGTGGTTCAACCCCCTAGGAGGGGTAGATGTTACCCTTAGAATTTTAAATGAGAAGGGGAGTCAAGTGGAACATCATTTTGATTGGGGTTGAATTATGCTTCCAATGGTACTCAGTGTACTTACCCTGACTTTTGATGAGCATTTTCCGAATAATAGCGTGTTATAAACGAACAGAACTAATTATTAGAACGCCTATACTGATATGCATGGTTTGACCAGAATATTAGGTGGTAGGTACCGTTCCATCCCTTTATTAGGGGTAACATTAGCCATTAGCTCCAAACAATTTACATCAAAAAGTTGTGTAATAGTAAAACGTAGATGGTAGTAAAGTTGTGTTTGGTAAATGATGAATTTTTAATTCTCATCGCAGAAAGTGTACAGCCGACCTTTTTTGCTACTTCTGCTGTAAAAACTTTCTGTTTCCAGGCAAAAAATTGGTTCACAAATTTGAACGATGTGGTAGTATTGTGCAGACAGTTGTACCTACCTGTTGGACTGTTTAGTGATTAGGTACTTTAATAAGTGTATAAAAGTGTACCATCTACGTTTTACTATCAGTCTTCTTTTTGATATAAATTGTTTGGAGCTGTGCCACAAGGATCAATTTTAGGACATTGGACATATTAAGCAACTTGAAAGTAAAATTTGTTTTGGATGCTATGCACTGAGAGTAACTTCAATGAATTTGGGAATCAAAACTGCCAGAATTGTGTATTACGCCCTCGTTGAATCTCACCTACGTTATGGAATACCGTTTTGGGGAGTATGCAATTCATCAGCACTTCTGCATGTATTAGTATTGCAGACATGGGCTATCAGTAAACCTCGTGATACATGCAGACACGAATTTATTGGGGAAAAGAGTTTAACAGTGTTTGCTGTGTTCATTTTGGAATCGATTTGCCTCATTTACAAAAATATGTCCCTATTCGAGGCTACATGCAATTCTTATAACACCCGTTCCTCCTCATTAAAATTGCCAATCCTTTTAATACATTTGGCCAGGGCTTCTATTCATTACAATGGGGTCAAGATGCTTGATCACTTGCCCTCAGATATACGACAGGCAAATGTTAATAACGAAATGTTTATAATAAGAGTAAAAACATTTCTGGTTGATAGACCCTATTATAATTTGCAAGAGTTCTATAAGGATAAATTTACTTTACATAAGGTGCATATTTGAATATGGGTTATATAAGATATTTGTTTATATTCTTGCTTAGATACAAATGTTTGTTTGTCTGGTGTAATTTGTGTGTTCATTTATGTAATAGTCTATATAAGTATATATGTTTATATGTGTATTATGTAAGTCCTAATGATATTTTTAAACAAATCTGCACGAAACCATGTTGATACAAAATTCGAAGATGAACTTTATAGTGCATGTTCTAATTTTAATTTTTGTAGGTGTTTTCATATTCACATTTTATATTTCTATACTTACATTTATATTTATTTTTCACAAGCTTTGTCCACAAGATTTATTCTTGATGACAATAAAGTATATTATTATTAGTATATTAATGTAACCCCTAATAAAGGTTTGGAACAGTACCACCTAATAGTTTCACCAGTTCTGGTCAAACAATGCATATCAGTATAGGCATTCTGATAAAAACTTCTGTTATTTTAGAACGCTATTTTTCGGAAAATGTTCTTCAAAATATAATAAGTCAGGGTGCCAATGAAAACAGAATTGAACGCCAACCAAAATCCAACGGAGGCGATCCATGACTTACTGTGGAGATGAGATGAAACTGGGTAGGTGACAAACAGTCGAACTCCACCAGATATTATCTTTATTATATCAAGATTATATTTGGTATGATCTTTATTATATTTAGATTATATTTGGTGGAGTTCGACTGTAAGTTTCTCACCTACCCATTGCCAATCAAAATGATGTGCCACTTGACCCGCCTTCCCATTTAAGATTGTAAGAGTAACATCTACCCCTTGGTTGAACCATGAGGGCAACAAATATTCCTTGAAAGTGTCCCCCTTGACTATAAAATTAACCTGTTTTTTCGATTTCTCAAATTATTTACTGGAATGAAGATAGTAAGGGTGGGAAGTTTTCAAATTGACACCCTGTATTTTCGGCACTAACAACTGAAATTAATCAACGCTTGATAAAGCTATTGTATAGCGAAACACGTGTCTCGGTTTTTGTAAAACCCTTATAGTGAAAATCTTACAATAAACTGGATTATTGTATTAATTAATTTTAAAAAAGGTGAATCTAAAGACTTTATCAATGTTTAAAGCTTGATTATTGGGGAACGGCTCGTCTGGCAAAAATTTTCAAACAGGCGTTTTTTGTAGGAAATTCAATTTCCTAAAAATATATGTGCAGATGAATTTTTTTACTTCGATAGTTTGACAGTTTTGACGCAGAAATGAAAGCATAAATAAAAAAATGATATTGAAGATGATAGACCTCTTAATATTAACATTAAGGACTTAAACCGTCACGTTTTTCTTTGTCACTTCGTACAATATTTTCGACATATTTTTCAAAAGAAAATAGTAGATTTTTTTGACCCAGCGTAATATGTATATATATATATACATTTATTTATATTTTTTCCCGATAAGACATCCATAGATATGTGAAATTTTCTGTAAGCTAATAATTTCAATTGAATATATTTTTATCAAGGACCGATTTGAAAGATTACTCATTATGAAAGTTCCACTTTCTCTATTTATTTCGAGGAGGCTGACTATAGGTTATTTTCTCATCTTTCAAATGCAAAGGTCAGCACCACCGGCACCGGCTGAACATAGCTCTGAAAACAATTCAAATGCTTCAAGTGTGTTTGACATAAATTAGATATTCTTCTTCTCTAGAAAATTGGATCAAAATGTGAACTTCCTCAAAAACGTCATGACCTTTTACAACACTATAGAGTAAATAATGAGAAGTGAAAACCTGAAATCTCCATTCAAGGATCAAAGACCAGGCAAAAAGTGGTATGCAGGATTCATGAAGAGACGCCCTGCTTTGGCTTTAAGAGAAGCAGAAGGGCTTATCACGGGCAGGATTATAATAACAGAAGAATTTATTAAAACATTATTCAGTGACCTGAAGGCTTGTTCAGAAAAAAACAATTGGCTAGCTCGATATTCTGAAAGATCCATCACGAATTCTGAATGGTCCCGAAACAAATTATGCTGTGTCTCAAAACTGGAAAACTTCTTGCACCGAAAGGTTAGAAAATCGTATACGATGTGAAAAAGGGAAATGACAAAGGTACCATAAAGGTTCTTTTAATTTGTTCAGCTGATGGAAATACATTGCCTCCAATGGTTGTATTTATATTTGTTCGTCCAAATAAAGCTATTGTCGATAGTATGCCATCAACATGGTTTTTAAGACGATTCGATACTGAATGAATGAGGACAGACATACTTTTTGAGTATATAGCAAACGGCTTGAATAGATATTCAGAAGAAAGTAAGATTTTTAAACCCGCAATTCTTTTTGTAGATGGGCATAAATCTCATTTTTCTTCAGAGTTAAGTCAATATTTTTCTCATACGACTTGGAAGTCGAATATATTCGAAAATATCACATTTCAATGTTGTGCGAATACGACAAATTTTATTGGACATTCGAGAATGGGCCACCAGTTAGTAAATATATGATCGATTATACTGGCTTGTTGAAACTGTCTAAGAATGTTACAGAATTCGTAGAAATTATAGATATCTGCTGAATTAGCTGACGAATGAATGTTCAAATCCCCAACCATGGTTATATTGAAGTTTATATATCGAGTAATTTCAACATATTCTCTAAGAAAATGTTCACATTACCACTAGGAGAACGGTAACAAAGTGAAATAATGTAATTATTTTTGCCACTTTTGTTTGACAATCCGCGAATTTGAAAATGTTTATCTATACAATATGTTTTCAATATTTTCTCAATATTACGTCTACAATAATAGGCAGAAAGATAGAATTCATTGATGTTTTTGTACAGTACAGAATCACTATTGAAATGAATTTCAGTGAAAAACATAAATTCTAAAGCAGCGTCACTAATTCTATCAACTTCCAAGCTGTTGATATTATTTGCGTTGAGACTTTGTACATTCAATATCATCAGTACTTAAATGGGGATTGAACAAAAATTTTTCCTGTTTTTTCTCAATTATACTTCTGTGTCGAAAAATATTGTATGGTAGATACACTTGTGAAAACTGTATATTTGGTGTGAATTGCAGGACTCGCAAATATTCACACTTGTGCTTTAAACATACACTTTTCACACGTATGACTATTTTGGCAAGTGTACTCGTATTAGGAATCACACGTTAAAAGGTGAGACCTTGTTAGTCCTTAGCTCGCACAAGTTTCTCAACTTCTGAGAGTTGTCGTTCGTATGGGGGCGACAGCTGATTAACAGATTTTTTTTAAACAGACAGATATTCCAAAGATTTGATTATTTTGGTCCCTTGTAGGTTTTTATAGAAGCCAGACGACATTTAAACCATGCCCAAGGATACGTCATCTGTGGATTTTTTCCAAAGTCGAATCTAGACTGTTTCAATGATTGTCTATGCTTTCCAAAAATCGACTTCTTTATCGAACATCCATCAACTTGATTTTTTTTAATACAGCTCTGTTTCAAATAATGCAGTATTTCGAAATATTTATTCTTTCTGAGATCAACGATGTATCACTCAGGACAGTTCTTCAGAAATTCGAGATGATCTGACACATAATGAAACTTGCCATGTGTGATACAATATTGAATTTAGGAAGTGAAATTCTTCAAAATACTGTATTTTTGAAACATAGCCGTATTTAAATGCAATGAAATTGATGGTGGTTGTTCGATAACGAAACGTCGGATAGAAAAATCGATCTCATCATAACAAAGCTTATAACTTTTTTTTAAAAAGAATTTCCTATCTTGTTTTAGCTGACGAAAATAAATTACTTCGAAAATTTGATTTTTGAAAACATTCATTCCATATTCCTTTTGTTACTCAACAAAAGTTGAGTAACCACAACTACCTATATCTATTAACGTTTCAGATATTCTCCTGATGTACCGTGGCAACGCTGGAACCACCTATAGATTCATTGGAAACCGGTTTGTCTCCGTTTCCTAATTTGCGACGATAATATTACCGATACAGAATAAATAATTTCCTAGTCTGTGGCGTAGTTTCACGATGCACCTGTTGTTTCACTCTCATTGTAATGTCGGAAGCTCTGAAGTTTCTTCTTACAATAGACTACCTAAGTCCTGACGTCACAAGTAGGCGGAGCTTAGCGAACCTATCCAAACAAATAAAAAATGCATTGAATATGTCATAAGCATAAGAGATTCTTTCAACGAATGTTTAACAATTGTGGGGCACAAATATGAATTTTCAGTTTTAATTTCACATTTGCAGGAGCATTTTCTACCTACTTATATCAAACAGCGACCCATAAGTAATTATTTCTCAGTTATATTAGCTTCTGAAGTATTTGTTAGGTTATTTTTTGAATGTTTCTATCATTATTAAGTTTTCATTTTACGTTTTAGAATTTATAAAAAAAGATCTTTAAGTAATTTGTGTTGAAACAGCATTTTATGTTATTTTCCTTTTGTTTCAGATTTCTGAACTGCAGTAAACATGGTTGTGTTTCGTTCCTGATTGTAAACACTACAGTGAACAGAGGATTTGTAAATTTTTTGTTTCCCGCAGACCCAGCTGAGAGAAAAAAGTGGATTGATCTCATAAGGTACCTGATCACCATACTCAATACATAGATGAAGCATTTCATTGTTAAATTAATTTGCAGGAGACAAGATCGAGAGCCATCAAAGCATTCATTAGTTTGCAGTCGTCGCTTTGTTAACATGGATAAAAAAAAATAGACCAACTTTATTTGAGTTCAATGTGAAGAGCAAGTTTGACTTTGAATCTCCAGAAAAACAATATGCTCACATGCATAAGAAATGATATTACTATTCTTGGATTCAATGACTTTGTTTTCAGTAAACGAACTGTCAAGGCAAGAGAGGTTGAAGCTAATATCAGTTCAGAAGCAGCAGGGCCATCAGAAATATCTGAAACTGAGACTCCGAGCACATCCAGAAGTGAAGTTAGACTTTCTATGATAGAAGATATACCTTCTTGTTCTAGAAGTGTAAACAGAGGGTCAAGTATATCTGTGGAGGCAGAAAATTACCTTCTAAAACAAGAGATTCTTCAACTATCTGAAAAACTCAAGAATTTAACAAAACTTTTCAGCTATGAACACAACAAAAACAATGATGCACATGTACTTATATATACAGGCATACCATCAAATGCTTTATATTTGAGTCTTTGAAACAATGGGCAGTTTTGAATTAAATTATTATGCCAGATGGTATGTTAAGTTATTGTCAAATATAAATCAACTGCTTCTGACTCTGATGAAATTACGATTTAATCTACCTAGTGAAGATTTTCATGACATGGATCTATGCCTTACATGAAGTCTTTTGGAATCAACTGATGAGAACTATACCATCCAGAAAAAATCAAGCCTGTTTTTCTGCAGCATTTTTCAATTTCAAAAAGTGTAGAATCATTCTGGATTGTACGGAAATATATTCCGCTATTCCTGCAAGTATGGAAAGTTAAAGACAAACAAGCACAGAAATACGTGAAAATTGTTAGTGGGTATTGCACCAAATGGTGTAATTACTTTTGTTAGTAAGGCATATCCAGGATCAATATCCGATAAAAAAATTGTAGAGCACTGTGAAATTTTGAAGCAAATGCACTATGGTGACCTCATATTAGCTGATAAGGGGTTTTTGATTCAAGATTTACTTTCAGATGGTGTTTCCTTAAACATTCCCATATTTTTACCGCAGTTTACAGAGGCACAAGTATACGAGACACAAAGAATAGCGAAATCAAGAATCCATGAAGAAATAGCTATTAGAAAGATAAAATGTTTTAGTATTTTGTAAAAAGTTCCCCAATATTACATATCTCAGATATCAATAAATTTTCAGTTATGTGCAGCTGCATTGCATAATTCTATAATTATGTATAATTAGTATGAAATTGCATTGCATTGTATAATTAGCATGGAATAATACTTATTTCTCACTGGTGTGTAAATTCATGAGTGAAAAATGAATCTTCCATTCTCGTTGTATACTATACATTCTCTTAAACTTCAGTATTATTTCCCCTCACAATATCCAAAACATCACATTTTTTTTTGTTATTTTGATAATGAATTTTCTTAATTCAATATTGGATGTGGATATATCTTTGCAATATTTGAATCTGTAGAAAATTCAAATAATAATTTGAAATTATTCCATTTGGAAAAAGTATCATATGCACATAGATACTTTTGATTCCTTTAGTCAATAAATATATGATTTTAACTTATTGAATACTTTGTATTTTATTCACTATTTACAGTAGTGGGCGTAAGAAAATAAATACTATCTATTACAACTGATCGATATAGTTTCCATTATTTCGAGCTTGTGCCCAACTATTCAATACTATTACAGAAATATTGGTGAAGGTACATTTTGAATATTTATTACATATATCAAATACATTTTATCTCAACATGATTATCTGGGTATAATTTCATATACTGAGTCACTGGTAACGTTTCAGCCGATGTAAGATTGTGTGTAAGTTTTGGCAGGTACTATTTTATATAAAAATCTACTAGCAGCGATAAGTTTTTTGCCCACAGTGGATTATATTCAATAACAACTGCTGTGACTTCTTTCAATGTCCATATACACAAGTAACATTTGGAACATTTTAAGATGTGTAGATTTCCTTGGATCTGATGATAGTAGTTGTGGTTTTTGTTGGCAACAATTTTGTTATCGGTATTATGATTAATAATATATTTGTTGCTACTCTCTAATGTCTATATAAATGGTCATTTCTGTATGGATACGGACATTTCACCTCCACAATGGAATCATCTCCTACTAATCCGTCAGCACTGGTCCTCAAAAGTTATGTGATCTGCAACAAAGATACTGATCAGTAGAAATGGAAGACTTATACATGACATACGACTCACTTCAACATGATACAATTTATCTTTCATGCTTGCGATGAACTTCTCCTCTTATCATCATCAAGTCAGCATCAAACTGCATGCTTTTCACATGATTCGATTCCAAGGCATTTTCAGCCTTTTTCATGATTTTATTATCATTGTCGAGGAATTCATTTGTTTAAGCCATTCTATATCTGAAACAATAGATGTTAAGTAACTACATGTAACTATATTTCAATTGAAAAAATAACATAACCTCATCAAACATAGCAATTCTTGAATTTTCATTAAAAACCTTACTTACCTATGGGGATTTTTTTCAAAATATGTTACAACTAACTGACACAAAATCAAAAAAGTACGCGAATGTCCTTATTAGCAATGAAAGCACATACAATAAACATATAAATAATTTCTTGTGGCGTTTTAACATGTAAAATCAATTTCTTGGGAAAAGTTCGCTAATTTCCGCCTACTTGTGACTTCAGGACTTGGGAAGTCTATTGTAGTTACCTGTGGTATATAAATATTAGCGTAAGAAGCAACTTGTAGTATTCAAATCACTTTTGAAGAATCTACTGTGTTAGCGAAACATGTCAAATAACAAATAAAGTTTGTGGAGATAAAATCATCAGGTGTAGTTTATGAAATAAGCCTGAATTATACGCCAAAGTCATGGAAATTTGGATGTTTTGGTGCACTCCACCTAGAGAAGCCATGGCGGACATTTAAACGATGTTATATTACACACATAATAGGATCAATAGGCCTGCCAAACGAATAAAAAATGTCGATGATATCTCACACACACTTTGTTTCATTTAAATTTAAAGATAGGACACGCTTAATAAAATACCCTTTATTATATGTATTCAGTCATACCGCCATTTTCAGCACTATATTTTTTGAATACATACACACAGTTAGTTCTAGAATTGAAATACTCGTGAGTTATTCCCCCAGCAACATACTCCATTACTTTTCTGAAGACTGGTTTCGCTACCCAGGAGCTCCACCAGTTCGACTGAGGAAGTTTCTGTGTAGCAAAACGCATCATTAGTGAAGTTACTGGTATTGTTTTATCATCATAGACTATGTTATTAATTTTTAAAATGAACGGTTCAGTGTATTGATGGTTCTATTAACGCAAAATAGATGGCTCTCGTTGCGGATAAACTCAAATATTTCGAAATGATTTTTATAGCAAAACATTCGTATGGGAGGTTGTTGCATATGTTTGAAATGTGAGTATCGATTATCATCGACATTGTCGAAAAGCTCATTTATATTTTTATCAATTTATTATCAGAGATTGGGAGTTAATTCAGTATGTCTTACCTCACAATTTGTTTGATTTATGATCATTGTTTTTTTTTCGAAGACAGAATACAGGCACTACTGAAAAATCCTTAAGGCGGTCTAGGAGTGGTGCCTAATGGAAAGTAGCGATTCACGTTGAATTTGAATCGCTGGAAAAACGTTTCAGCCACAGTGATGAGCAGCCACAGTCATTCGCGTACTTCTGATATGTACCGCTCTTGGTGGAATCAAATGTGTCAATATAATATGGGGATGTATCATTATCTAACAACGAGCAGTACTTGTTACAACTCACAATGTCATTACTGTTATTATTACTGCTTCAAAGATTGGAAAAACACTGACACAAGTGTGTTTTATCGGAGGGAGACTACTTTGTCTACTGAATAGAAATCAATTATTGAATAAATATTTTTTTGAGAAAAATAAAAATTCACCTTTTTTTCGAAAATACCCCGTATAATTCAAATCATTAAAATTACCGGGTGACACACTTAGTAAGTTTCAAGAACCATATTAAATAATTATTGACGAACGGGGGTTATTATAGCTTAGATGAGTTCCTGCAAATGGATGTCTTGATTTAACTTGTTCTCACTGCTTTTCCTTCCTATTTTTATGTTAAACCTTTTAATTGTATATAATTATATTATGTTGTTTCATTATATCTTGTCTATGATTTTAAAATTTGCATCAGTATGTCGCTTGTAGTATTTTGTATAGTGCCTGTTTTATTTGATAGGTATATGT
>WOGP01019039.1:0-14528 GCA_015342065.1 Leptinotarsa undecemlineata
CTATTTGAGATTTTGGAAAACGATCTAACGGATTTTTTGGACAACATGAGCTTTTTAAAAGGACCTAAATTATGGTTTGTACATAACGGATGTCCTGTTTATTCTATTAGAATTGTTTCAGAATGGTTGAATGAGAAATTTGATTATGACGAAACAGTGATCCACGGTGGTTTCCTCGTTCCCCAGATCTTATTCCATTAGATTTTTTCCATAGGAAGCAAAAGGTTTACAGGGATCGACCATTATGTAATGCTAAGGAGCTTGAGCTACTCTTTGTGAACTTTACGATTGGACACTTAGATGCATTGAACGCGAATGTGGATACACAGAGACACGTCGGTGATTCTTTCTTCACACATTTGATAAGGGTTGAGTTATCATAAAAATAGGCGAATAAAAATTGTCAAACTATTGGTGCCACTATCAAATACAATTGCAATTATTGTATTATTCTTTCTTTATTATGTTGTTAATATTTATTAAAAATAATAATGATGTTTACTTTCAACCTTTATTTTGTTCCTTGGGTATTTGCTATTATTTTAAAATAATTTCACGTTTGTCGACTAATTTGTATAGCTTTTTCAAAAACATTTCTAATACAAAACGTTCACTTCAATTGAGAGTTTTTGAATATACAAATCACCATTACCAATGTTTAACCTAGTGAAAAATTTTAAAGTTGTGGTAAATATCGTTACAATAAACATGAGGTTTGTGATTCCCTAAAAAATTAAAATCCAAGTTAATTACAAGAATACGCATGAATTTGAATAAACTTATGCTTAATTGATCTTGTTATGATTAACTTATGAAAGTGTTTAGAGTGATTTAAAAAAAATACAAACTGGTAAAAAATTAGCGAAAGAAATTGAGAAAATAAAAATGTCTCAGGAGGCCATGCTTTATTATTTCGGCATAACTTTCAACTGTAAACAAATTTTATCTAGAGCACTTTTTATATTTTTTGATGTACCCTGTATGCTGTTTGAATTGCAACCATTCTTAGTGCACTTAAAATAATTACCAAACATGCAGTAACTTATGGCTTTATCTGTATTTTGACTACGCAATTAATTGAAAAAATCCCATATGTTGCACACTTAATAAACACACTGTATATAAATATGGCAAAAGCATGATAGAATATTTCATGAAGAACAGTTGCAGGTGGTCAGATGCTGATTCATTTGCAATTATTGTCAATACTTTTTTTAATGAAAGGCCATTTATTGCAGAACTGGAATTATTCTATAAAATAAAGCCATAAGAAATACTATGAGTATGAGAGAATAGTTAATGTTGAGTAGAACATCTTTGTTACAAATCCGTTTCATCTGCCTCAGAAGAAATATAAGAGGATCTTTTTACATAAATATATTCTCGCTATGACTAGACCAATTTTACGAGTCGTCTAGTTGGATTCCCAAAAGATTTGCAGGACTTCCAAAACAAAATAACCAACGATGGAAAAAAATATTTGAGTAATTTAACATCAGGAAAAAACGCCCATGCCCCCTCTTATATCGAAGAACTATGAAATGGAAAGATTCACTTTCGATTGTGTCAATCATGATAAATTAATTAATGAAACAAGAGACATTGGAGTCAGGGATGTTGTACTTCAATGGATTTCAAGTTTTTTACATAACAGAACTCAGTATGTGAGCATACAACATAAATATAATGATGGGATAATAACAATGAATTCAGAAAAACTCAAACTCGATATGGTAGTGCCGCAGGGGTCAATTTTAGGCCCTATCTTCTTCATACTCTACGTCAATGAATATAGAATATTTTACGAGATGAAATGTACACAGCATACACTGTTGATGTTACGTTAATATTACCATATTTTGATGACAGACGTCTAGAAAAAAAAACAAAGTTTATAAAAACAAATCAATAGCCTACTATAGTGGTAATGACCTATATTTCAACCAGTCATAAACACAACACAAATCAACACCAACACTAATCATACAGTTTCACACTAGACAAACAACGTTTCGGCAAAAACTCACATCTGATAATGACCAGAAGGGCAATACTGCAGAAACCGTACAATTTTTAGGTGTAAATGATGATAAATTTCTCAAGTTGAAATCTCATTGTGAACAGTTAGTAACAAAGTTAGGTAGCATCACATTTTTCTTTAGTAATTAAAAAGATATACTGGAACAAAATCAGTTGGTAACTTTCTATCACTCTAGAGTCTAGAGTAAATTCACGAGTGAGGTATGGGTTGTGTCTATAGGGTAATACTATCCATGCACGGGATGTTTTCATCAGACATAGGGACATTTTTGAGACTGACAGCAGGAGTTTCCTATGAAAATTTCAACATTCATAAATTGAACATCAGGCGAAAAAATGATATTTACGTTCCATATGCGAGACTTAATATTACATCAAATTTCCCTAATTGTATTGAATCTAGGTGGCCAACTAAAGTAGCATCACGACAATTGATAACGTTTTCGTAAATTTTTCAAACTTTTCAAAATATGTGATTTCTACAATTTACTTTCTTTTACAAAATTTTCAGTGGATAATTTCACGCATCCATAATATCTGACCAACGATAACTCTCATAACATCAATTGATACTTCAGATATATCATGTATAATCATCCATATAGGTATTTTAACAAAAATTTTCGGTGTATTGATATATCACAGGATTGTTCAATTTGGCACTTGGCAACAGTGTGCCACATGCCATTTAGAGTCTCAAGTTTCAATTTCATGTTTTAACCCATCTTTTGACCTTTTTGCCATTTTGTTCAAAGTTCGAAGTTTTCGTTATACAAGTGAGAAGTGAGTGAATTCAACAGTTGCCTTGTGTAGAGTGTGGTTAATTTGTTTTGTGATAATATCAATTCCAAACATGAATTACAAAAGACTAGATGCTACAAAATCAAACCATAGATGTTTATCATGTGGAAAGAATTCCAGACACGACCCGTATTTGAGCTTTTTCAGATTTCCCAAAGATCCAGATAGGTAAAGAACAAATGAATGAGTTATTATTAATTACTTGAATTCAGCTTATGCTACACCTGTTACATATCACTTCAACATTTTCCTTATTTGATATATCTTTTTCAGATTCTCGATGTGGCAAGAGTACATTGGTTCTGAAAAATTGAAGTCATTCAGTTCGGGATACTGTTACAAACATTTTAGATTGTGTAGTCAGCATTTTGAGAATAGAATGTTTTCGAGCATACAGAAAAATCGTTTGAAGAGAAATGCTATACCAACACTTTTCAATAAACCAACTTCTCATAAAGTACAGGGTATGTTGATATTCAAATTGTACAGAATTGTTGGAATAATTGTAGAGTATAGTAGAATTTTATGTCATCAAGTTCACAAGCCCATAAAATTCATACGATTGGAAGATTCCATTCATTTAGAGGAGGTGAATGAATTGAAATTCGCTAAGTTTCTAAGATTCAAGAATAATGAGTCATTTATTTGTATCTTGGCATATATGTATGTTAAAAATATTAGGAATCGAGAATGCTGTAGGTAATATCGATCACAATTTCACAAGTAAATATGATTACCCCAGGGTTTTTAAGCATTTTGTTTACATTCTTTTCATCTATACTGGTCTGAGTAAATTTCCATATACAACGGCTATATTTCAGAGTAATTTCCTCTAAATTATTCTTGAAATATACTATACTCACATTCTGAATCAATTAAGTATATGAAGGATATTTATAGTTTGTTAACAAACAATTTATAATTTTCAGATGAATCGTTAGTTGAAGATTATAGACAACCACCGATTTCACAATCTCCAGCTGACATGTCTTGTTTTCCAACTCCTGGTCCAAGTACTTCATCACAAACTGTTAGGTTACCACAGACTGAACAGCTTGAAGGTGAGTTTTTGAACTGAATAACATGAAATTATTTAGTTACTATTTCCTTGTCTTGATTGTTGAACTTTTTTGTTTTATTCCATATTTTAGTTACTGTATATACACAGAGTCAACCTATTTTCACATGTTGAATATGAACTTACTTCACATAAGAAAAATGCTACATTTATGGAATGGCTGTAGCATGGGAGGTAAACATTATACTAATGCTTCATTTCGAATTGAATTATCAATTTTCTACTTTTCAATGATCTTATATTTTTTAGATGCCATGACTCAAACGTCTAGTAAGTTGAGTAGTAACAGCCCCCTAAAACAACAACTTAGGAAACAGATTCGAGGATTGAAGAGAAAGCTTTCATCAACGGATACTCCAACATCAAGCACGAGATCAGACGTTAATTTGGAAGTAATTTCTTCATTTTTGAATGAAAATTTTTCTCCCAGTATTGTCGAGTTTATGAAAACTCAGATTACTTTATTGAAAAAATCACCAAACGGCTCAAGATACACAACCGAATTTAAACAATTTGCATTAACGATATACTTTTTGAGTCCAAAAGTTTATAAATTCTTGTCCAAAATATTTCGATTACCCTCAAAAAGTACATTATCTAGAATTACTCATAAATGGGATATTAGCTTTGGGTTTAGTGACTTTTTGTGTTCTGTGTTCAAAATAAAAACATCACTGTTGTCTGAACAGGCGAAAGATTGTATTTTGTGCATTGACGAAATGTCTCTAAAAACTCATTTATATTATAATTTAAGTAAAGATAAAATTGTTGGATTTCATCAAACGATCACTAAAAAATCTAATAAACCTGCAAATTATGTTCTAGTTCTTATGGCTGGGGGAATCAATTCAAAGTGGAAGCAGCCTCTGGCATATTTTTTTGTGAATTCAAGCTGTCCTGACGAAGAATTGAAATATATTCTCTTCAAGGGTATCTCGAAACTAAAATGTATAGATTTAAATGTTGTATCTGTTGTATCAGATCATGGTGGTAATTTCCATAAATTCACCAAATCTCTTGGCGTTACTTGTGAAAAACCATATTTTATACATGAGGAATCGAAAATTTTTTATATGATTGATGTTCCACATTTGTTGAAGTCAACAAGAAATATGTTCTTCAAACATTCATTTATTATTGATGATCAAGCGACTAGCAAAACTTACTTAGAGTCTTTTTATGCAATTGATAAACTTAAAAAATTTCGATTAGCACCAAAATTAACAGATCACCACATATATCCCAATAATTTTCAAAAAATGAAAGTAAAACTGGCCTCACAAGTTTTTAGTGCGACAGTGGCTGCTGCATTGAATACATATATGTCATTCGGCCAATTGCCCGCTACGGCTGTCGCTACAATTGAATTTATTGAAAAAATGGACAACTTATTTGACATACTGAACTCCTCAAAATTTTCTGGATGCAAACTCTCGAATAGACCATTCATGGGTACTGAATCCCAAAAACTGTTTTTGAAAATGATGCTTGTGTTTTTCAAAAATTTAACTGTAAAAGACACAAAAGGGAAAAATGTTACTAATAAAATGAACTTTATTGATGGTTGGACGCTGACAATATCTGCGTTCTTGGGTCTTTGGGATGTATTGAAGGCTAAAGGTGTCCATAAAATTCTCACAAGACGCCTGAATCAAGACTGTTTGGAAAACTTCTTTGGAAAGGTACGTCAACAAAATGGAAATTGTAGGAATCCCACACCCATTCAGTTTCAAAGAACATTTGGAAAAATGTTTTTATTGAATTACTTTGATAGTTCCGAAGGTTCTAATTGTTTGGAAGAATTTGATGGTATTCTAGGAACAATTACTCCAGAACTTGTTCAGGACAGCTCTTTATTGTTACCAAAACCAGAAAAGTTTATGCCTCTAAAAGTCTATACCACTGATTATAAACAGTTGAATATTACAGAAAAGAATGCTATTATGTATATTGGTGGCTACTTCTTAAAAAAGTGTTTCGAAAAGCATTCTTGCCATGTATGTAGAGAATATGCACAGGGGCAGAAAGAATTGACAGACGTTACAATATATGCCCATTTTAGAGCATATCAGAATGCACAAAATGATACATTCGGTAATTTACAAATGCCTGAATATAGTTTTGTTGTGTTTCTGAATGCACTGGAAAACATTTTTTGTAATCAGTTCACTGAAAAAGCCACAGATAAAAATGTTGGAAATTCTATTAGAGCGTTGCTTTCTGAAATTACATTTCACAAACCATGTGAGCATTTTCCGTTAGACTATCTCATATCATTATTCGTAAGAGTGAGAATATTTTATAGCCTGAAATTCATAAATAGAGATTTGAGAAGCACCAAAACAAGAAAACCTTGTAGTAAGCTACTGATTGTCAATCACTGGTAGATGCTATAAAGTATTCCCAAATTATTATTTTCATTTTTAAATGTATCCATTCAATTATCTAAATGTTCCTGTAATAACAATGAAATAATATTTTCATCATCGTCATACTTATTCTAATTTACTACCGTAGGTTTGGCCGTTGTTTGAATGACTTCACTGACTCGACACCTTTTATAGTGGGGGAGACTCTCACAGTTCAAATTCAAACCTGCCACACAAATTTTTTACTTACGTAGAAGCAGTGACAGTAAGTGAGAGCGGTAACAAATATTAATTTATTTTATTTATTATGATATGTGGATATTTCATACTTGCTAAAAATACATATGTAACTGATTTGATAAAAACCCGAATTTAAAATAAAAAATGCTTTATTGAATAAGATTTAAGGTTGTTAGACATTCATCGTTTTTCCCATTTTCTCTTCAAATGTCACTTCTATTCTATCACCTTTTTTTGGAATTGACTTAATAAAAATCGTATCCGAGTTTATGTGGAGCAGTATATAAAAGATTCATGTGTCGAGCAGTGTATATACACTGAACACGACTCCGCGAGTTGCGCGGGGGATCCAGCGCAGTAAAAACCTCATACCATCAACATCAAAGTGCCGACATCGAAGTGATCCTACTGGTTCTAATATAGCTATATACTGTGACAGTGCTTTAAAAAAATTGTTCCACATCGCCATTTAGCGGTGAGTTACAAAAAAATTGATAGCCTAAAAACCTTCTCTATGAAAACTTACTTACACATGTCAAGTTTCATCACGATCGATTGAGCGATGTAGAAGTTTATCACTAACCAACCAACCAACCAACCAACAAACATCCATTTTTACATATTAGATTTTGTGGATTTCAATATTTTCTTTTATGAATAAAAAACGATTTTTTCTTCTAATTAAAGCCTCAATTCAATGGATCCATTGCGATAATGCGACTTTTTTTTCAGATGTCGTGTTCAAAAAAGTTAGTTGTACTAACACTACAATGCAGTTCAGAAGTAGAGCAGAAAAAAATGCAAGAGCAAAAAAAAGGGCTGCAAAATTTTAGAGATTGTCCAGAACTCACCGATTTGACCTTTGGATCAATTAAATCTGGTTTCAGTACTTTAAATGGGGATACTTCAAAATAATTGAATAATATTGTGACTGCTATACGAAGATACTTTATTTCATCAGTTCGGACTTCCATTGTCTTATATAATATAAATTGATTTGAAATTCCCGAAAGAATTGTAAAAAAAATTGAAAAGATCAACCAAAAAAATAACAATTTTATTAGACACAAAACTGAAATTACAAAGAAATAATATACAAGTAGCAACCAAAGAAATAAAAAATTTAAATATTAATACAAACTGAAAATTGAGAATTAAAAATATTATCAACAAAAATTAAAAAATAAAAATTGAAAGATTTCAAACCAAGTTACGACACGACGTTTCGATTGTTAGTATCCACAATCGTTTTCGGGTGATAACTGGACTTATTTACTCAACCAAGCGTCATCAATATAATCAGGTTGGCGCCCAGCTTCCGTACCCTCTCAGCTAGTTTTTGTCGAGGAACGACAGATGGGTTCATGACCGAGGAGATGTTGGCGGCATGAAGTCCTCAGACATCACTGGACTTATTTCTCCGAGATCTGACTATTTATAGGGCATTCGAGTGCTTTCACTTATCCCCTTTTCCCTCTCACCGCTTCATTGGTTTTATCAAGAGATGACCTTTTGGCGGGAGTTGGTCATTTTCCGCTTGATTAGAGGTTTCCATATATTTCGTATCTCTACGCTAGCTTGGCTGAATGTGTTGTTGGACAACATATACGCGGCTTCTTTGAATTTTCTCCTAAACCCGTGTTCCTCTTTGTGGATGATTTCAGCTTGAGCCAACTTGATATTGCGTTGATGAGTCCTAACATGCTCTGCTTTTCCGGATTTGCTGGTTTCTCCTTGCTGTGTGTGTTTCTTGTGATCTGAAGCATGTTCTGATGTTATACTTGAACCCAATACTTCTTATTATTTCTGATAATCCTCTGATGTAGGAGGTGGAGCTCTTGTGGAGCCTTTTCTGTCTTCTAGCTAAATCTTGTTCTACCATAACTCTGGAGTGACTATTCCGTTGAAGGTAATTTTTGATGATGTATAGTTTTTTTCGAGACCTTCCTTTATATTACAGAGCCCAAAAGTACGGTCTAGTAGATTCTGGATGATTCATCTCTTAGTCGATCGATGGTGGTTGGATTTCTGGTTCAAATACTGTCCTGTGTGAGTGGGTTTTCGATATACAGATATTCCACATTTAATGTCGCTCCTCCCGATACAGAAGGCCCAGACACTGTCGAATGAGGCCCTCAAGTACCCCGTTATCAGACGAATAGCTTTTTCATCCATCCCACCCCATTCAGGTAGGGGTGTCCCGTGAAAGGGTGGTACCAATGTCTGAGGACTTCATGCCACCATCCCCTCAGTAATTAACCCATTTGTCTCTCTTCGACAAAAGTTAGCTGAAAGGGTAAATTGGGCTCCTTTCTCCATCCCGTTTGAATTGAAGGTATTCGTCAGGAATGTCGGTCCTCTTCATCAATACGTCTAAGAAAGGCAATTTGTTGTGGACTTTCTTCTTCATTGTGAAAGTGATGAAATGACTTATGTTGTTGATGTGCTGTGTTGATGTGCACCACCAAACTGATGAAATACACCAGGAAACATTGTCATCTACCTTCAAACAAACGAAGAGACTTATTAACTCTAGTATTATATTCAGATGAAGAAGAAAATCATGTTCCACGAGCTGTCAAGAGGAGAAAGCATTGGAAACGCACAAAAAATTAAATGAATCGCGAAAAAAGAATCGCGGGTAAAAGAAAATCAGGTGATATAGATACATGGATGAAGCGTATACCAAAGGAGAGACGAATAATGAAAGACCGGTGCAAATATCATCAAAAAGAAAAAACCATTTTATGGTGCACAGATTTCACTGAAGATGACAGAAAAACTATATTTCAACGATTTTGGGAAATGAAGTGGGCTAAAATAAAATTTTTCGTTGATGTTATGGTTGAAATATCTCCACCAAATAGACTCAGGAATCAAAAATTAGTTTCTTATTAAGAGTGTGCCAAACAATGTTTCTCATCACTTTGCCCATTGGAAAATGGAGTGTGCAAACTTGGAAAAAGAAAATTAATAGGCCTTTGAATTATATACACAATTTCTCTGAGCCACTGCTGGGTTCCAAAATAGATACACCGACTTCAAGACGTCTATTTGCCAATGAAACCAAGAAACTGAATGATTCTTTTGCCAAGTTGCCAAAGATGGAGTCACATTATTGTATCAAAATGGGCATTGATTTGTACCGTTCTAAATGTTTAAATGAAGGAGCAACACCTTTCTCTGTCCTCAAATTCAATAACACTATGGATATTAAGAATATCTCATTGTTCCAGTCAAAAAAAGAACAATGCGCACTCTGCTGCAGACACAAGCTTGGACATGTTGCTTATGATGTATATCAAGTTCATCTTCACAAGAAGAATGAAGCATGTGATGAAAAACAGAAGGACAAGGACATTGTCATTGCCTATGCTATCCTGGCCCGAAGGCTTTTCAACTGGCATCTTTCCTCTGTCTAGCGTCACCACTGTCAAGGGAACCCCTACTCCTTCGAAATGTCCTCTCACCGCACCATCGACGTATAATGCCGCCCATACGATGGGACGAATTATCGGGGTAGAAGACCCATTTCTTTATTTCCAATCAAATCAATATATACAATACATATATGTGTCTACAACATTCCATAGCATATTTTCCTAATGATAGTGATGAACTGAAACATCAATTCTCTCTTCAACCTCAGTAAATGAAACAAAAAACAAATATGAGTAAAAAGATACGAAACAAATTAAAATGTTAAGCTCTTTCACTATATACTACATCATAACTACATCACAAATCTAGCATATATCATTAGAGCCTGAACATTTTAGCAAACTCATGTCCCGCCATGACCGGGGGGGGACAGCCTCGTACCCTTCAGAAGCGACCTCTCACCCCTTTTTCCTGTGTGCTGGTAGCTTACCTCTATCCTTCCCTTTCATCCCTCACCACGCTACCTCTCCATCCATTCGCGAATTGTATCCATTCTTTTTTTTCCGTTTGCGTCCCTCAGTATCACTTCGCCATTCAACCTCTCCATCCTTTACTTTCACTCTCGCCAAAAACAGTGAGGTTTATGTTTCACTTCAGATCTACAGGCAGTTTTTAACGCACCATGTTGCAATGTATGAAGTCTCTATCATAAAACTAAACTCTGCGTTCATCAGCGTTTATCAGCGTTTATCATCAGCGTTTATCAGCTCAACATACAAAAGGGTTTCTGCTATTTGTGGCATGAAGGTGATGGTGGAGTCAACGCCATCGTGGGACAATTTTCAGTAGATACGATCATTCCGTAAATGAAGAACAAAGAAAAGAAAATCATAATATATACAGACGGATGTGTGACGGATTTTTAACTAAATATTGCAATAAACAGTGGAATTACTATTGAGCAAAAGTATCTTGAGGTTGGCCATACACAAACCGAGGCAGATTCCATGCATGCTCAAATTGAACGAAAACTCAAAAACAAGGTGGTCTCTATGTACGTTGAAATTTGCGCACGTGCCCGCATTTCATGTGTAGTATTTGAATTACACCTTTTGTAAATTTTTCGGTCCCATCTCTTTTTATGAGTCAGTATGACCAGGAAAGAAAAAAGAAGACCCCAAGGTAACTGACCTTCGGGAATTATTCTGAAAATTAAGATTTACAGATAGTTGGCAGCGCTGCCCCCGCAACGTAGAAATATGAAGATTGAAGCCACTGAATTTTAAGAGTTACCGAACTTGTATACTGAACGACGTAAAATAAAAAAAAAAGTTCCAAGATCTGCAAAACTTGTTGAATATTATGCCACAGGATTATCATGATTTTTTATAGAAATTTACCCTTTGATTATTATTGTTATTGTTTAGTTTTGTTCTTGTAATAATCACCTTAAGCAATAAACAACAATATTTATGTTTTGATTCACTTTCAATTTGTTTCTCTAATATTATGAGAAAGTTTCCACAAGTTCGAAAACCTGCTAAATTTTAGTCCAAAAATTTGTCAAGTTCAAATAGCTGCCAAGTATAACATTTGTTAAATTATTTCAAATCTCAAACAGTTCTCAACATTTGCTGAATACCATAATAGTTCGAGTGAAATTAGCTGTCAAATTAATATTTGTCCCTTGCATATTTGGAGTAGGGAGCAAAAAGGAACGTTTTTATTGCGCTTCGAAAAAAAAATCTATTTGGGATAGGTCTGCGAACTAAGCCATTGGTGGAGAAAAAATTTCGAAGACCTTTCAGTGAACTTTCCAGTGGTTACAGTATACAGTTGAACTCAACTTTCATTTCACTGCACAATATAACACATCGTAGGAATTCTAACTAAACTTCAGATTATCAATCACATTTATTCGAGTAACAATTTATTGTGAAATTTTCACTGAACAATGACTTTCTCAAGCGTTTTCATACTGCCTACTTCGTTTGTGCTTTATATAATAGAGATTTGAATCATATGACCTCCTACCTATGTACTGACTGATAATTCAATTCATTTGATTTTTTCTTTAATTTTTGTGTACTGTCTAGTGAAAATCTACTTTCTACACTAGCATAGAGATTCTTGTAGGAATATATGTGATTGATGACTTGTTTACTTCATGATAATTCATGATCACTTAAATGAAATGAATAACACACTTTGACTCCATTATCTTGATAATAAATGAAATCTACCAGTGGTATTTAGACAAAAGTGTTTCATTCATTTCATTTAAGTTATGCTTGTAGGTTTAAAATGATTGTTATAAAAGTTTATGATGGCATTCCTTATCTGTAAATGAAACTTCATAAGGAAATTTGGCATTTTGTACAATTTTTAAAAAGAACCACTGTCAAAAATTCAACCATTCAGGAAAATTTCGCGATTACAGTGATTGTACCCGTTGTTTGTGGTTTAGATACAATAAATTTGTATGCAGAACTTTCCAAACACTTCGATGACTGACAATAAACTGTGCAGCTCATTTTCAAGGTTTTGTTGAAAAATTGCCGTCAACATTTTGAAAAATTGCTATCCCTAATTGTGGTGCCATGATTGTTTTTTTTTTCTACCAGGATGCTAAGACTGTTGAGCGAAGCATTTCTTGTGATTGATGATTCCAACCTTTTTTCCAATGTTGGTGTAAAAATGTTGAATTCAATGTCTTTTTTGCTAAACTGGTTTTTCTCTTCTTCGTAGAGTCTCTTCTTTTTCCCTTCCCAGATCGTGGTTTCTCATCGTAAAAGTAGTTCGAAATATCAAAGAGCCAAATAGCTCGTCGAACTTTTTCATTACAATAATTAAACAATTTTCATACTGAAAATTTTGTATTCAAGATGCGTTTCGCTACACGGTAGCTTCATCAGTGGGACTGGTATAATAAAGTATGAGTTATCATCTCGTTCTATTTTCGAACTGTATCACCTCCTCAAAGACTTTTAATGAACTATTTCTCTTACTGGGGAAAATTTTGTACTTGAAAGAGTCTTAACAAAATGCTGACAGGGATAATTACAGAATTTCGGCTGATAAAACAGTTAATCTATTTCATCGACTCATACTTTTTCTCGCTGGTTATATTATCATTATCGAGTTATCACTCGATAATTTTTGAGACACCTTCAATATTTCGACTATAGTATAACAATGTTCAATTGAAGGTAACTCATATACAAATTGAACTGAGAGCTAACGGCAACTATGTTAAATGTTAGAAGTAAATTCTTACCGGGGTCATTTTTATTGTCTATGAATCGCCATTGTAAATAATTGAAAAGTAAGATGATTCCATGAAATTTGCCCCCCGTAACAAGATAGCTTCTGCATATCGGTAGGATTTACGAGCGAATAGGTGAACCAGTTCCTTAAATACTTTGGAACATCGGTAAACTGATCAACACTTCGCAGGTCTATTATATTTGCGTCCTTAAAATGCCAAAATTAGTCAGTTGGTTTCTTCCTTATCCGCATAAGCGTAGTGTTTCTGTGTTTCTGTTTCTTGTAAAGGTGACTTTGTTTTGTATTCATTGAATATATTTTATTATATATAGATATATAGTTGACTTAGTCATTAAACTCAGGTATGAATGTTCGTTAAACTCAGATGTCACTGTTATTAATTAGTTCCTAGAATATTATTAGTTTCTAGGTAGATAGTATTATTTCAAAAAGTATATATAAATCACAATGTATGTAGAATGAAGTTTGTTAATCAACACACTCGAAATAGACGCTATTAACGAAACACGTGTTGCGGATTTGTTAATCTGTCCTAGTGAATATCTCACAATGAAGTGTCAAAATACATCAACTTTAAAATAGTTTTTGAAGTGAGTAAACAACTGACAAATAGCTGAATAATATGATTGTATTTTATTATTTTTATAGTATTAAGATGGATGCCGTAGCAGGTCCAAGTAATGTACAAAGAAAGCGGAAGTTTATGTCATCAGAAGAAAAACAGATTGTCTCTAAAGTGTATAAAAATTTAAAAAATACACTCCGTACAGTGGAAGCTGTAGCCCAATGTTCAGGAATATGTCGTGTCGACAATTGAACGCATTGTATGTAAAAAAAAGGTGATTGGGATTGTGCAAGCTCCAAAAGTACATTGTCGTGGTGGAGAAAAAATTTAATTGGACGAGCACCAGAAACATTTTTTAAGCTATACCATTCATTCTTTCTTGTTTGAGAATGAAGCACCAACTCTTGAATCCATTAGGACGAAGGCAATGGATAATGATCTCATTACAAAAATGAGCAAGGAGAAGTTACGGAAAATAATAAACGAATAATTAGAATGGATATATGCCAAAGGATCCCGTAAATCTGTCTTATTAGAAGGAGAAGAATGCGTTTTGCTCAATAAAAGATTTATTATCTGGACGAAACTGTGCTGGTCACACAGTACCTAAGATCTGACAAGATACTACTGTAACTAGTTATCGTCAAGCATTTGTGGACGGTCCAGCAACAGGGTTACGCGGACCAACGGGTAAAGGGCAACGACTATTTGTCGCCCATATAGGTAGCGAGAGTGGCTTTTTAGACGATAGTGCACACATTTTTTT
>WOGP01019413.1:0-14457 GCA_015342065.1 Leptinotarsa undecemlineata
CTTTTATGTATGCATTGCACGAATAAATTCTATTCCATTCTAAAAGTTCAACAACGTCTTCCGGATTGTCAACAATGGTGTTATTATCGTTTATAGTTATGTCTGATTTGATATGATAGCCTTCGATTTACTAAATAGCACTGACACTAGTTGCCATGCAGATCTAGAAGGATTGT
Organism: Leptinotarsa undecemlineata; assembly: GCA_015342065.1. Lineage (NCBI taxonomy): Eukaryota > Metazoa > Arthropoda > Insecta > Coleoptera > Chrysomelidae > Leptinotarsa > Leptinotarsa undecemlineata. The sequence continues at coordinate 177 of WOGP01019413.1, forward strand.
CTGAATTCTTCATTTTGTTTTGAAAATATTCCTTTTTTGTTTCAGTTATCGAATTATCGTGATTCTTTTTCCTGACTTTATAGATGTTTTTAAGTTCGAGACAAAATTTTTTTAGGTGAAAAAGGTTTTTTAAATTTTGACTAGATTGTTTTATTTCAAGTGTGATACATTTCTTTTTATTATGATTTTTTGAATGAGTAGGTAATTTTGGAATATTTGTCTCAAACTAATACGAGAATGTTGACGAAAATGCCTGAAACACAAGATTAATATCAGTTTAATTCAAAACTTCAACCCAATTTCCTTTGCTGATGTTTATTTTGAATTCATTTATACCATCATTCGTAAAAGGCCTTCTGTTTTCTGTTTTTATTGCTTTTGACATTTCGCTCAACTCCATATCGAAAAATACTAGACTGTGATCGGATATGTCATTATCAATGACACAAAATGTTATTTCCTCATTTAAGTTAGTGAGTATTTGATCAATTGTAGTGACACTAGTAGTGGTAACTCGTGTAGGCCACGATACTGTATATTTCAGATTCCCAGACATCACAGAATATTCTATGAGTTCATTTTGCAGCAAATATTCTATGAACATTCATTCGATATATTCCAATAATATCCCGTTCTGATATTCTGAGAATGTACTGAATCTTATTTTCGAAGTTGGAATAACAACTTTGTTAGCACAAGCATTTATTATATATTTCTTGTGGTCATAATGGTCAACTATGTTTTTTGTGGAAGTGTCGAGTGTGACTCTGTCGAAACTACTAGAATCATGGATTATAAAGGAATGGAAGCAGTGCTATTGGCCATCAATGCATGTAGTACAATTAAAGAATTCAATAGCCAAATAAGACAGTCCTTGTTAGAAAATATTTTTCCGCTCTACGCTTTGCCAATTCCATTGAATTTGACAGTATTTGCTTATCAACATGTGACTCGTATATAGTTCCATCATCTGCAAACATCATGCATGATGAGGGTGACAAATTTTGCGGTAGGTCATTGATATATAAAAAAATATCGCCCGTTTTCGAAAAAAGAATGCGAAGACGTACAGAACGACTAATAGTCTAAGTGAATTTATTAAATACAATAAAGATTAAACTTCGGTGTTGGATATATCAGGAGTATATAAGATGACTTGCGGCTCTTGGCAAAAACTATATATTGCCCAAACAAGGAGTACTTTTTCCCAAAGAACTAAAGAGCATAAAAGTATTTTATCAAATAGAAAGATCAATTCCACATTTGCAAACCACCTCTCAGCAGAAGGACTTGAGTTAAATCATGAATACGACATGTTACAATCAGAGAGAATGAGTTTGAAACTGAATCTTCTAGAATGTCTAGAAATAAATAAATTCAAGAATTCGGGTGATTTACTGAATAACCATATGACAAAATGGTTAGGTGAATTTGGGTACTTCACTTCACACCAAGTTTGAAGCGAGTGTGTATTTTGTAGTGTTCAGTAAATAAAAGCTTATGTTACATGAAAAAATAACCTGAAAACAATAATAACTTTAGAATAGTCAATCATAGCAGATATTTGTTCTTGTCAAAACTATTTATGTGTACCACACACAAATTAATATGTATTGAAGGGGTTATATTTTTTAGGAGTGATTAATTTTTGGGAAAGAAAGTTTTTGGCTTTCTACTACTCCATCTTGATACAAAAAAAAGAGGATAAGGAAATCTTCCAAAGAAAGGAAGGAAGTAATCAATTAATCTATTTTTTGTTCCCCCCTGTATACCGTTTGCAAATTTAAAATTTTGACGACTCAAATCCAAATTTCTCGCAATGTACCAATTTTTATCAAAAATATTTTTTTCTGAAAAATGCTTAAAAAAGTGGTCTTCTTTGGTTACGATATTTAAACGCTTCAACTGCAACTGCGGCAGTCATCTTCACTGGCGTGGTAGAAGTACTCTCTTTGACGACTAGTTCTATAAAAATTGGAAAATAATTCTACTGAAAACGTTTCCAAAACTTCACATAGAAACAAAATTCTGGAAATACGTAGCAACATACAGTATGGGTAACGCAATAATTATAGTTTTTTCAAGGATCTCAGAAAACCCAAACAGGAATGTTGCATGTGTGAAATAGATCTTGTAGCTAACGACTTGAGACATACCATTATCGAATTGGAGAAATGGGTTAAACCAGAAGAACCCGAGAAAAGACTTGTGAATATATTAGATGGAGTTTACGTTTACAGTGACCCATATGGTGTGGTTCTTATTATTGGAGCTTGGAACTATCCCATTTTACTTACTCTGGGACCATTGGTAGGTGAGTACACTAGGGGCAGGAATGCACAAATTCATCAATACAATATCATTTCGATAGTAAGATTAAGACAAATGATCCTACATCACATTATTTTTGTTCAAATGATTTGTATTGTTGCAGTAGGAGCTATACAATCCTTCCCATTAAATTTTAAACCTTCAATCTCTGTAAACTATTATTCTGAATTATGAAATCTAGACACAAATTTCATTCAAATCATTCAGGGAACTTGGTAGAGAATTTTATTAAAATATCCTTTTCATAGACCACGATTACGTGGCATTTTAAAGGAGAATATTTAACCAAAATATAAACACCATCACGCCGGTTTTATAGGATATTTATGTTAAAAAAAAATGACATTATTTTTGGTAATTTTGTATATCCAACATAACAACTTTTAAATTCCCAATGAAATGCGTTCAATAGCAATGAAACTAGTGAAATTTCATTTTGTAAGTTGCTCAAACGATAGGTAAATTTTAGACGTTGCCGAATCGAAAAAAACTCGAAAACTGCAGTCTTTCATTATTTTCAGAACTAACCATTTATTTTGATAAGACCTGCATATTTTGTTGTATTAATATTAAAAATAGAGCATATGACGCCATCTATTGAACATCTTAGTAAACAGAACACGAGCAAACAGTTTTTCATTTATACAGATTTTCCAACACATTTTCATGGTAATTGACCTGCTAAAAACAACAGTTAACACGCCTAAAATGAAACAGGATGCAATTGCTCATTTTGAATTCCAATTTAAACTATGAAGAACGCAAGAAATACAAGCAACGGCCGTACGACATTGAAAATTGCCATTTCTCGTCCATCGTTGAGAACTGACGTGATGATACTGAGTGTAACAATATTTCATATTTGCTGTATACCTATCCTAATGGAATTTGTGTTGAAACAAAATAAAATACACCAAAACAATTTGATCAAAAGACTTGTAATCATTTTCGATTCCCAACACTTTCCGTTGAAGTTTGAATTTATTCAAACTTGTGAATAAAGTTCCGGATTCACCACCAAAAATAAATGGATGAGAATGAAATTGCTCATATTTAAACCCTGTTAATCTCCGAAGAAAGGAGAAATAACATGCAACGGCCATACCACGTTGAAAAGTGCCAGTTCTCGTCCAATCACTGAAGCCAAGCAACGTCGGGCGTAGTTAGTACTTGGATGGGTGACCGCTTGGGAACACAGGTTGTCATTATTTTTTCCACAAGAAAACTATCTTTATCACGACTTGTCACTTTTTTACTGATAGGTGTTACATGAATCGATATATTTTTTTATCTTTTTATTTTAATTGACTCTTCTCAATATTTTACATTAAGCACGCCCTACTTCGATGCCACGTTCAACGGTGAGTTCACTATTTTGAATATATATATGCCTATATTGAACCAATTTGGAGCCATTAGTTGATCAATTGAAAAGCCGATGATATATGCATCAATTGAAGCATTAGTACAACTTTCAGTTAGGTAACATGGTACATTTCGGAAATACATGGTTGAAACAGATTGTGAAAAGCCATGATGGTCTCAAGATGTTTCGAGGAGTTATTAATATTGATCTACCCAGAGCACGAGGCTAATGATCATAGCATTCGATGACGTTAAACGCAAACCCAAAGGAGAGGGAATTGGAGTATAACTAGGGGACCTAGGACAGGCGGCAGAAAGGTTGAAAGCTGATAAAATTGAACTAGAAGAAGAAAGAATGGAACAGAAACAAAAACTTCAAAATGAAGCAAGAAAAATAGTTCCAGGAAAACCCAGACTATTAAACAGAAGGAAAAGCAAAGAAAATACCAGGAGAGAGAATAACTCAAGTGAAGAGGAAGAATCTACTCCTAGGAAAAGAAAAAGGAGAAAAACTAAACCGAGGAAAAACAAAGAAGAAAAACCAGAATTTCGTAACAGCTACGAAATAAATGATAGAATAGAAAAATTGAAGGAGTTGGTTCGTCAAAAAGCAAAAACCATGATGGAAGAATACTGCAATGCATACCGAAACTGCCCAGAAGAGCTGGCGAACTTTCCTCAAATCGAAATGAAAGCAGCGCATTTCGAAGCTGCAAATTAAGTCATTCGGAAAAGCTGTTATAATGACATAGAAGATGAACTAACAAGGCTAGAAAACACTTTGAAATTAATCAAAACTCCAGACAAGGAGGAAAATAGAACCGATGGAGAGCTTAGCAGGAGGATACAAGTAAGAGAAGAATTTCCACCGCTACCGGCAAAAAAATCCGTCCACATTCCCGAAGAAAGTCACAAAGACTATAAGGTTGGCTAGTCAGAAGGAAAATGATGAAATAATCACTACAATTAGAGGAAATGGAGACTGACATCCAGCAGACTGATACTCAGCAGACAACGGATCAAAATTCAGACCAAAGATCCAAACAAGAGATAAACAAAGACCAGTAAGGAAAGTCAAAGCGATGCCACCGATTGTGGTCAAAGGCACTCTTGAGCTTACTAGAGACCAAGTTATCAATATAATCAATTATTATCAATATAGTCAATTGAAACAATACTTTGACGTCAAATATACCGGAGTATCAACTTTGATATATACAAAGAAGAAAGAAGATTTTCACTCGATAATCAATACCTTGAAAAAGCAGAACGCAGAATTTCACACTTATCCCATGGAGGACGAGAAAACTCATGCATTCGTCTTGGGAGGGCTAGATGCTGAACCGGACATTGAAGAGATAATCGACGATCTCAAACAAAACCATGAACTCGAGGTCGAAGATATGTACAAAATGAAGTCAGGAAGGCGCCCAAACTACATGGTAGTTACAAATAGGGATATCTATATATAACTTCCTATGACGAAATATCCCAGCGGTATTACACATGAGGGTCACCTGGGAGTTGAAACAAAACAACAGGAGACTCATACAGTGTCACAGATGCCAGTTATGGGGCCACGCAACAGGTAACTGTAATAGGGAGGTTAGATGCCTAAAATGCGGCCATGACGGAGATGACCAGGATGTTAAGGGACCTAACATCGTCGCTAAGCATGTTCAATGACCCCCTGGATGAGGCTCATGCCTTCGTGGGGTTCATGTAATATATCCATAATTATGAGCTCTAAATGCCCATAGTGGTATGTATGCTGAATGCCAATGGGGTTAATAATAATATCCCCAGTATTATTAAAAATCAAAAATCATACATTCCCATAAGGTTGACATAATGTTTCTATCTGAAACAAAGTTGAGACAAGATCATAAATTGCGTTTAAGGGGTTTTGTCACCATCCGAGTCGACCGCCCTGACGCAGCGAGAAGCGACTGGGTAGCCATCTTAATAAATAAAAACATCGATCTGGTAATTAATATAAACGTCACAGACATCACTGAACCCATCTCTCTAAAAGAACTGAGCTCTGACCATAACCCGGTGATATTTTCCCTTAAAATGGAAATATCCAGAACACCTAAAATCAAGTACGATTATAAAACAACAAATTGGTCAGAGTTCAGAAACACTATGAACAGATTGACGAAAATACAATCCGACATCAACATAAATAACATCAACGAAATTACTAATCACTTCATTAATAATATAAAGACTGCCAGAAAAAAATTTACCAGATCGATGATGGTTGAGGAAGGAAAGGATATCCTCCCACCGGACATTGAGTAACTCACTTATAGGAAAAAACAAGCAAGGAGAAATGGGCAAAGGTCAAGAAACCGGATCGATAAAAAGGATATGCTTCGGCTTGCCGAAGAAGTACGTATAAAAATTTTGAGTTCCGATATGCCAGATGGAGAGATAAACTATCCCGACTTAACACCCAAGATAATTCTTTATGGAGGATGGCTCGCAGGTTGGACAATAGGTACTAGTCTATTGCTGCCATGGAGAAGAATGATGAGGTGGCGGTGACGGACGAGCAAAAAGCGAGAATGTTCGGGGAGTACTACCACAGTGTTCATCAAACTGTTCCGGATGCAACAGACGAACAGGTACAAATTACAAACCTAGCAAAAAGGGTGAGAGCTATGCCTCCCCCAAGAAAGACAGACTGGCAAAAGAACTAACTGACACTGACGAGATAATTGAAAACATTAATAGACTGCCAAAGAACAAAGCTCCGGGACAGGACGGGGTTGAGGCGGTTCTGTTAAAAAACCTTCCGCGGAAAAGTCTTGTACAATTAGTACATATAGTTAATGCTGTCATCAAGCTCCAGCATTATCCAGACTGTCTGAAGAATGCAGAAGTGATACCTATCCCAAAACCGGGTAAACCGAAGAACAGGGTTGAAAGCTATAGGCCGATCTCGCTGCTCAGCGCGGTGGCAAAGATCGTTGATAAGATCCTGCTTAATAGACTTCTTCGCTTGGAGGGCAGGCTGAAACTCATACCGGAGGAGCAGTTCGGATTTCGGAAGGGGCGTAACACCACGTCCCAACTGGTCCGACTGGTCCACGGTGTGAAGGAGGCCTTCCACCGGGAGAAGAATACAGTTATGGTCTTGCTTGACATAAATAAAGCTTTTGATACAGTGTGGATAGAGGGATTTGTCGCCAAAATGTGGACGGCAGGCATACCGCTATACATGATTAGAATCTTAGATTCTTACTTGGTAAACCGCACTTTTAGGGTTAGAATTAACCAAGCTAAGTCTATAAATTTTTCAATGAAAGCAGGTGTCCCGCAGGGTTCCTGTTTGTCACCACACTTGTATTCTCTATATACGCACGATTTTCCGAAATTCCAAAATACTAACACCGCAATATACGCGGACGATACGGCGGTCTACTCTCATTCGTTTTCAAGTGAGGTAGCCGCGCGCCAAGTTCAAATCCATTTGGATCGGTTAATCGTGCCGTATATGGAGAAGAATAAGATTAAAATTAATCCTGAAAAAACAGAACTTGTCAACTTCACGAGGAAATTCACCAACGTGAAGATCTTCGGGGGGTTGACAGTTCAAGGAAGACGTGTTGACGAACAGAGGAGCGCTCGATATCTGGGAGTAATCCTCGACAAGCGCCTGAACTTCCAGGAGCACTTAAGCTTGGCAATCCAAAGAGCGGGAGCGGCGGTCAAGCGCAACTACCCGCTCATTGCACGAAATTCCAAGTTAAGTGTTGATAACAAGCTGCTCATTTACAAACAAGTAATTCGGCCAGCTATGTTATACGCGTGTCCTGTATTCTGCAGTCTCAAGAAGACACCACTTCTGAGACTAGAAAGAATGCAGAATAAGGTGCTTCGTATCGTGACCGAAAGTGATCGATACATTTCAGTGCGAAATTTAAGAGAATTGGCTGAAGTTGAGTCCATCACGGACCACATACGGCGAATCAGCCAGAAACACTTCAAGTTTTTCTTACCAAAAAGCCCGCTCACTAGGGATATCACGGCAATTAGAGCTCATCACAATCAACCCCGTAAACACGGGGGATTGATTTATAAATCATTGGATATTTTTCACGAACGCCGCTGAGGCGACGTCCTGTGAGTCCATGACGAGATTCGGAATCGACAATAGATAACTTTACATTCGAATTCTTCATACCTGGTTTTTTCATGAACTTTTTCCAGGGGGTAATAGACAAGACTGAAAACGATGGTGGCTAGGGACCCTTAATTATTTCGACATCAAAGCCACGAGAATACCCGCATAAGCTCAGGCAGGAGGCGGGTTAGCCGGCTAAAGGCCATTACATCTGCATTCCGACTATGGGAAATACCTCGCAAACATCGCGAGGGGGGCTTCCCACTGTCCAACATTGGGACCGTGAGGACACTCTCGCCAACTGGTGGAGTCCGGCATGGGGTTTCGGGTCTCCGTCCCCCATACAGGCGGAGACGAAGAAATACAATATATAGTTGTAATGTAGATGAACCAGACCAAAGAGTTTTGAATGAATATTTTGTAATTTTGTAAGTTCTCGTCCGATCACTGAAGCCAAGCAACGTCGGGCGCGGTTAGTACTTGGATGGGTGACCGCTTGGGAACACCGCGTGTCGTGGTTTTTGTTTTTCTCGTTAAAATTTCAGTTTATTTGTCATATTGCATGCATTCATTTTTTTAAACTTATTTTTCTGCCTAGACAAACGCACAAAGAAGCTGGACATAAATGTCAAAAATTTATAATGAAAAGGCCGGGTAAAAGATTGCTTCTGAACATTTTATGGATGAACTGCTTCACTTTAACCATTAGGTTTATGACATACGATCATATTGATATCAAAAGAGTTATCATTTTTGTATATTTATAATAATTACCTTCCATTTTTTTTATTTTTTAGATGTATTTAATTATTCAAAAAATGCTTTGATTTTTTTGAAAAACCTCAAAGCTATTTGAACTTTGAAACACTCATGTCATTATTTATCTGAATGGCATTCTAAATAATAACTAGCTAAACAGCAGGACATATAAAGGAAATTAGAACTGATTCTGTGAACGTTTGTTTCCTAATGAGAAGAGTTTTATTGTTCAAGAATAGTAAATAAGTCAATTTGATGATAGCTGATGAAAATTTGTATACCTATAACCCACTTTTTCAAATGTTACTCAGCAGTGGCTCAAAAATGACATTTCTAGTGTTCACTTCGAAAATAATATTAATTTTATCAGACAAAGAATGCCAGTGGTGAATTTTCATGTTTTTATTAGTTGAAAACTAAAAGTTCAATTTCATTCAAGTCTGTTAATGGGAAAAATCACACATATGGCTAACTTCAACGATTTTTTCTGATTATATACTTTTTACTTATATAAATCAAATAAAATATACACTTTCTATTATTGTTCAAGAATAGTAAATAAGTCAATTTGATGATAGCTGATGAAAATTTGTATATAACCCACCCAAAAGTCAGATTGAAACATGGAAGATATTATATCTTTTAATATAAATAAAATACTATTGAAATAACATATATCTGAAAACATTCATATTATTTGTCTCTTCTCATCAAGTAAGCAAATATCATTCATGAAACATTTGAATTATTGATGTGATAATAACTGACTGGTACTTTTCTCAATTATTCCTTCAATACATTGAATACTTTTTCTTTCCCAATTTTAATAAGTTATTTGTTATGGAGTTGAATGCTTGTACATGTTTTTTTCGTGTTCCATTTATCCGCAGTGACATCATAGTTGTGTTCCTTCAAGAAGACTATATAGACTAATACTAATACTCTAGACTAATATTCGTATGTTACACTTTCATTGGCAAGTTTTTAATTTTCAGTTTGTATATCTATAAACAGTTTATTTGTTGCTAACATTGTCATCCAATGTTAAATCTACAGAATATAACACTAAAGTTTGATTTTATATGTAGAGGAAAATCGTTGATGCATGTGAGCAAAATAGACGTCTCTTATACGGAACCCTGAGGAATCCCCGCATTCAAAATTTCTATTTAAGAAAGATTATTACTAAGTATATTTCTCACGAACCACGAAAGACATTCATGTAATTTGACTAAATAAAAAATGAGTAATACATCACCTCCGCTAACATGAAAGATATTTCACAAACCGTTCACAAAAATCACGCTACAAAAAAAACTAACCTCTTTCACTGGGCGAAGTAGCCCTAAAATCGTGCGCCCCGTTTCTGGGCCGGGACTAATCAGCTGTGTGGAACTAGCGCAACTATTTATCTAGGATCCGGGAGCGCGGGGGGGATTTTGATCGTATTAACGCATCTTTTAATTAATATATGCGTATGCTGATTGCCTGTGCCGCTTGGTACATTTTTATTGTCACAAATTCGTTTTAAATTGAACATCGATATCTAGTTGACAAACTAAACCCTAATTAGGTTATTGTATTCGAGAATGTGTTGAGGAGAACAAATTCATCGGTATGGATCATCGAAAAAAAAATTCGTAATAGTTTTTTAGAAATAAAAATTTTTAAATCATATTACTACAAAAATGCATATGCTAGATATACCTAATATACAGATAAAACCTGAAAATATAAATTTAGAAGTATTTACAAGGTATCAATTTGAAAAACTTGACATGATATCATGCTATTCATGAAATATTTTCTATGGAGAGAAAAAGTGGTTCCACCCTGTGTGTTTGCTGTTCCATTTAGAATCTTAATGGAAATGGGGGTAGACTTGAGGGGCCTTCAATTCACTTTCGAGTAGCACTCTAAATTACTACTCTTTAAACAACATTTTGTGCATATCACAGAAATAATTATAACTTCCGTGCCATAAAGGGGCACTGTTCCGACTCTAGAAACGAAAAAATATTTGAGTTTTTTGTTAGTTCTTTCCTATTTTCCACCAATGAATAATTTTCATTAGTTTCAAAAATAAAATACTTTCTCACTCACTACCTTCAACATATTATGTAGCCTGGATGTACATACAGGCCGTTTCTTTAGCTAATCTCACTATTGCTGTCTCGGAAATATTAAGACCTACAAGGTCGGTTGAATCGGACAAAAGTTTTCTATCATCATCAGTGTATGGTCATACAATTTCAGGTCAGAGTTACCTTGAAAAAGTGGGTACCAATATTTTTTGGGTGTAAAACTCAAAGCTATACATAATCTCCACATATCGGAAGAACATGTAATATACCAATATACAAAAAGAGAGAAATCAACGTCAAAATACTCCTGACCATGTACGTCGCTCACTGTATCTTATTAAATGTTCAGATTGTCGCCCATAGTTTCTCAAACACATATTTGCTATTGCAATAATAGTTTTATGTAAATTTTCCAGCCATTGTGTGGTTGAACTGAATGTCTTGTCTTTAATGGAGCTCCACACCGAAAAAGTAAAGGTCAGGTCAGGTAAACATGGTGTCCATTTAATAGGGCCATTGTTTTCTATCCATCGTTCTGACATAGTCACATTGGGAAAATCTCTGTGGCGGAGCTGCATTATATTGGAAATACTGATAATAAATCAGAATAAATTCATAAATAGAATAATAAGAATAAATAAAGGTAGAATAAATCAGAATAAATAAAGGCAAATCTTTCAACCACTCAACTAGAGTATTCGTCAAGAATTTCAAATATAATTCCCCCGTCAAAGATGTTTCAAGAAGTTGGGACCTATAATCTTGGAATGCATTTGCGTTACTTCTACTTGCAAATTTCTAGAAGATTTGTAGTTGATGTATCTTTGAGATCTAAGATATTGGTCTTACCTTTTGGGACTACATAAATATTGTGATATTTTTTCGGAGACAAACGTCGGGAAACACATGTATTGTAATACATAGCTGAAGTTGTTATAGGCAACAGTGGCTACAAAAATTGTTGAGAATAAGTAGAGGTCCGTATTTGAAACAAAAAAGATGATGATGATTATAGATTATATTTGTAATGCACTGTTTGGAAACTTTGGTGTAGTTATGAATATTACTGGAGTTTTATCCCAACAGCAAACACCTTTTCAACACCTCCATACGTGTTTCAATCACCAAGTGACCAACTTCAAGAGGAAGATTAAACTAAATCTACATACAATGTTGTCCTTATTTATACCACAGATATCTCTGCTAGGTACTTGCGTCTTAACTGCCTCAAAATTGATTTTACAATATTACCTTAAGTAATAATAATAATAATAATAAACGTCTTCATTACTATAACCACAAAAAAATTACAATATTAAGTTCTAACTACATATATAAAGTTATAGTAAAAGGCGAAGATCAATTTTCGCAGCTATGCAAATAACTGTTAAACTGTTCTACCAGTCAGGCAAATCTGACAAGTAAAAAAACTTATTTCAGCAAGCTATATAGTATTGGATATTGGTCCACCATCGTTATTCATTTAGATGCCCGTTGTTATCTTGTCTAACTAATCTTAATGAACTAAAGTTTATGGAATAATTTTGTTGCAAAACATAATGGGCGACTGCTGATTTTTCTGGTCTTCCATATTTTAGGTGTGCTAAATGTTCCTTATATCTTATTTCAATAGACAATAGATCTTTACGTCTGTCTATAATATTCTGTATCGCAATCCCTTATTTAATTTTGTAAATTTCAGACTTTTCCGAAATCCCGACTTTATCATTTAGATTTCCTGAAAGACTCCGCAGTGTATGACTTGTTTTAAATATCACCTTCATATATAGTTCCAAACTTTCCAAAGTTCTTCGCATATTGGTGGTATGTAACTGAGATACAGTTCACTTGGTTTTTGTCGTTTCTAAAAGTCCAGATTTCATTCAATCTTTTCCTAAACGTTTTCTTCCTTATAATATCATTTACAATACCCATCGAGAAACCGTTACTCACTGATATTTTCTGTGTTGTAATTTTTTCTTTTGTAAACATGTGCGGGAGGAAACGTTAAAAGACGATGCACTAGAAAATTCAACCAAACACGTTTGTGCTGTCCACAATAATGTCAGGAATATACCTGTAAGTGCTTGTTTCGTTTCTGAATACATCGTTTTCTAGCTTTCCACCTTGACTTCTCATTACCAAAAAGTTTTCCTTCATTTCCTAACTCAAACGAGAATTTTATTGATGAAAATCTGTTATTGAAAAAGAAAACAAAGTCTACAATATTTGAGGAATAATCGCAAAAATATCATCCACATGTATGTTGTATGAACTCTAAGGCGTGTTTCATACTAAAACCTGGTTCCGCAATAGATAAGCTTTCAAATTCCTTAGTGAGTCATTTTGCTATTTGGTAGGTAGGAGATCCAATAGCTGACACAATGGTGCGCATTGATTTTCCTGGTTTCTGGATTTTTGGGAGGCAATATAGTTTTGACACAGTTGAGTTGAAAACTTGTAACTTCCGTTTCAGTTAAGGGGTAAGTATGTTGTCGCATTTGTTGACGATATGTATGTATTGAAAGTTCCTATGCCTTTGACAAAATGGTAAGGGCTTTTGCGGCCGAAGTTTTAGGTGTCACTATTTTTTAATTTGAAGGCCGTTTATTTTTGGAATTTCTAGTTTCTTCATAGGTTTATACATCCTGAGTATCTCCGATGAATAGATATCACGGCTGCGTGAGGAGTAATTAAGGTGTTTGCTTTTCTTGAACTTTTTAGAATGGGATTTAATATTCGGTTGAGGGCCACATATTTGTCTTTTCTGTTGGAATTATCCGCGTGTTTGTGGATCTCTATTGCCTCCTATACCAGTCATAATTAACAAATCATAATTAACGAAATTTATTCAGGAAACCAACACGGTTTCACTGTTATGGAAATTAGAAAAACATCGTATAAAAAGAGTTGCTCTTGAACTAAATATGAAATATGGAATCCTGTTCGAAAAAAAGATAACAACGTGTAAGAGTTGGAAATACTCCCACCATTTACGAGTTAGAGAACTTGATGTAGGTAACGCTGCTAAAAATATAGAACTCAAGAAGTATACTAACAAGTGAATATATGTGCAAAAAAATCATTCAACACATCGGAAACAACATTGATAAAGTAACTCACCAGAACAAGTATCTGCGAATTTAATCTTACCCTTCTACTGAAATGTTAGGTTTCACAGTGAACAGCAAACTCATATGGACTCCTCATATTAATCAAATCAAATCAAAATATGCTTGGTTGAAATAATTGAATAAAAAAACAAAGAAACAAAATTACACATATTATTATCATAACTATACAATAATATACAATTTCAAGTAGATTCTGAGGATATGTATATATAATAGGACATAAAAAAATAACAGCAACAGTTTGAATTTACTTAGCACAATACAACACTTTAGGAAAATAGCCAGTAATAAAATTATGATATACAGTGAACAATCATTAAAAGTTTAAAAAATGTACATCTACGAAGACACATAAATAAAATAATGTATATACCATTATAGATAATGAATAAATAAATCATTACAGATATGTAAGCATTTGAAACACTGAGAGTTAAAATACATCATCGTAATATTCTTTTAAGTCATAGTAG
>WOGP01019563.1:0-10567 GCA_015342065.1 Leptinotarsa undecemlineata
TATCGAATATCTGTTGAAGTCCTCTCGTGTATTGGGGTTCATATGGGATTACTATAAACTTGTTATTACGTTCTTCTTTTTGAAAAGTCGAAGATTTCCGAAGTGCTTCCCTAAACCTACATTTCCTAATTATCTTGTCATAGAGAACATAAATAAACACATAATAATTGAACGAAAAAGACAACATGCATTATTTGTTGAAGAAGAAATGAAAAATGAATCAGAAATGAATACTTTATTGGAACAGAGAGAAATTCTAATCTCCGAACTAAAGGAACAAATTAAACTCCTCAAGAACGAGAGAGGAACGAAAAGGAAAACAAAAACAGAGAACAACGAATTAAAGACCCATCAGTCTCACTAATCACCTTCAATGCCTACATTGTAAATAATGCAAAAAACCTAATCCAAAAAATAGATAGTTCAAACTTGGACCCTCTCAAAAAACTGAACAATTTGAATTTTGAAAATTTTACTCTAAAAATACTTTCGTAACAACTACTTTCATATGAACATTGAATTATGCGAAAATCAATTTTTCACATTTAAATTGTACTCCAATCATTCTTTATGAAAGTGGATCAGATATCATTCATAGGAATGCTGAAAAATATAATATATGGCAGAGTTACAATACAAAATTTCACTTACACTTACATAGAACACTATCATCTTCAGTTGCGGACTTTACAGCGTTCTGGGTAACTTCACAAGATGAAGCAGTCAATTCTTTCATAACATTACGACTTTATGTCAGTATATTTAGATCAACACCAGACCGAGTCATATCGACCAGCCGTAGGTCTCATCAGTGGTGCTAGGCTGAACCACGAATGCATTGCTAGACTCAACTGTTCATAAAGGACAAGTCTGAATAAGTAGAGACGATTACAGCTTGTCAAATCTAGGAAGCAACTTCATGGAAAAGGGGAAATGTCGCTACATATTTTTATCCATAATAATATTTACTAAACATTTCTTGAGCCACAAGCCAAAAATGTTTTTTATGGGAATAATAGCTCAGAAATAAAAACGCAACTACCTGTAATATGTAATATATATTCTGAGACAAAAATTTTGGATAAAGTACATCTAGAGTCATAAATTAGTAAATATTAAATACAGAATCAGCCTATATACAAGTAATATACTATAGACTAAAGAGTTTCTGGAGGAGACACACCACCATTTTCAGGTTTGCTCTCAAGAGAAAATGGGGGAATTCTACAATCAAATGTGTATCCATCTTCACGTTCCATTCTGAAGGTACCCCTAAAACAAATAGAGTACCTATACATTAATTTAAAAAAATGCTAGAGAATTATATAATCCGATATTTAAACATTTTAAAAATCTATACTTATTCTTATTAATAAAATTCAGTACTTTTTTAAAATATAAAAAATTGTAATTTTCTCCCAAATATCAATTAAAATGTTCAATGAAATGAAAAATTGAAATGATATACCGAGCTTTAGTGGAATCAAACACAACAAATGACATTAAGAAATATGCCGTTGAAAACAATACATTTTTTTATAATTCGTAATGTCCTGTTTTTACCTCAGGGAGATGATGCATATTATACTTTTTTGTTCCCTTTCCATTCTCTTATATTATGATCATTATTTATTATATCCAATTCACAATGGAACAAGAAAAACAATAGACCTTTTTGGATGTTCATGTGAACAGACGTGGACATTGGGTCATAGAGTGTTACAAGAAACCAGCACAGACAGGTACCTGTATAAAAACTCTAACCACCTGCCGCGACAAAACAGGCAAAAGCTTTCGTTCCCTATGTTGAAAATGTTGCAGACCAGATTGGGAGAATTTTAGAGAAAAACGACATGAAATCAATGTTTATGCCAGAGAGCCTTTAGCAACATCTGGGATATACCGGATCCTTTGTAGATGCGGATCGGTTTACACTGGAACCACGAAAAGAAGTATAAGTACCTGTCTCTCTGAACACATGAGAAATTGTCGCCTCGAGCAAACCAAAAAATCAGCCGTAGATGAACATGCTCTCAAAGAAGGCACTCACATTATCTCATTTGAAGTTACACAAATATTTGATAAAACTCAAAATAACTATCCAAGAATATATAGATAGGCAGTAGGGATAATTTCAATAGAAAGGAAGAGACAATGAACATTAGTGAAAATCTGGGTACCTTTTCTTAAACAGGTCATTTGATCCAATTATAAAAAACGGAGTCACGTCCACCAACGATGACATAAAACCGGAGACAAATTCCAACATTGTAGTTTCTGTGTTGAGAACAACTCGAGTACTTCGACCGTTAGATCATGACTTTTGACAATGTCTACCGCAATAGTAGACGAAACGTCAGAAATAAAAACATGCAGGCCGCAGCCAAAAAACACGGGAAATAGCTTTAACATTATCATACTTCTTTTTCATGAAACCCACATGTTGATTTGATCTCCTCCATACTGTGGTAAAATAAAGGAAAATCGATGTATTTAATATAGAAGAATCCTAACACAAAATACTACAGTTATAATAATACACGCAAATTTTGCATATTTATTTTAAGAATTGTTCGAAATGTCTCACTTATTTTATATACATGACCGTACTGTTCTGAGGAAATTAAATTTGAGTTTTCACAGAACGTTATCATTTTGAAACATATTGAGGAAATTTTCTCTCATTTTGAATCATTTTATAATTGTTGGAGAAGTTTCGGTAGCATTATCATGTATGAAACATAAATTAGTTCTATCAATTAAGAAAACATCTTTCAGAATTTCATTTAAATTATTTTCCAGGAAATTTAAACATTTTCTCCAAGTGAGAGCAAATCCAAAAAATTCATTTGTCATAATTCCAGTCCCCATATTTCAAAAGAATATTGAGAATGAGCATTCTATTCTCTTCTGCAAAAATGTAAATTCCTCAAATCAAAAATACCCTTTCTCGTAAAAGTTGACTCGTCTGTGAATAATAGTTCATTCACGAAGTTCGCATTATTTCAATATATTCTGATTATCCAAATACAGAAGACAAGTATCTTTTTCTAATCTCCAACACATAACACTTGAACATTAACCAAATGAATGGAGAGATTTCAACTTCGACTTTTATTTTTCACATTCAACACTGCTGAACAGCTTGCCCGATCTATTAGAACATATTCCTCTGTCCAAACGACCACTGATGATAAGGCAATAAGGTGGCGCTCCTCCTTATAACTCTAAAACCACAGGAATCCAATGCTCTGGCCAGCTCGCTCCCTTGAATGACTCCACAATTTTTTAAAAAAGGGGGTTATCTAAAAGATATTGTATAGAAAATACTTTGAATAGACTTGGAAGATGCGAAACCAACACACCAGCTATGATTACATCGACCTGCACTAAGAAATTCATAAGACAGTATGAAACTTGTGTGGAATGAGGTGGAGCACAGTTGGAACAGATTTCGCAGAGTTTGTGAAATCAAAATTTTGGTGGAAAATATCTTCAAAACATTTCTGTTATAAACAATGCCACCTTTCTGTATTAACAATGATAGGAAGACTCAACTGAAATATTTAACTGTTGGGGGTGAAAAAAAAAAGATTGGAGTTCCTTAGAAACTGCAATGATAATGATTTCAAAGATTATCTCAGAAAGGCATTCTGACGTCTTTCAAGACCGCCCTTGCTTCAATTTTCTAACTTTACAAATAACAGAAATTTGTTTACTAAAATTCTGGAAATTGTAATTGAAAATTATGAAATTGTAAAGACTAGTTGACAACAGAAACCAAAGTTATAGTGAATATTTAATAAACAGTTGGAATTTTAAAGTTTTTCGAATTAACTTTTATCAAGATTGTGTAAACACATCTTACTTTACATATTTTCCGATACCAAAAGTTAGTATTGATTTCATGTAATTCATGATGATTGAACTTACCACATATGTCCACTTGGTGCTTGTAAACTCACATGGCTACTATATTGAAAGGCAGGTGATGTTCTAGTTAATGCTGGTTCTTGTCCAACAACTCCTCTTCCCCTAACAGTTTCTAGTGTTCCAGAAAGGGAAAAAATTCTCCAATGCCTCTCTCTTAATTGAACACTCAATGATCCCAAGTTCTCTAATCTTATGCAGTATCTCCACTAAAAACAGCATTAAGGAAAATATGCATGAAGGTTTTGATTTTTTGACATTAATTTCTGCCTATTTAGATTTGGTACATACAAGGTACAGCATGATGACCGTTGGTTAGCCTTATTTTGAGAACTAATAGGATTCATATCCTGAAAATTGGTACTTCCTTATTTAAAATGTAACACCTTGTATGTTTTCACATTTTGTATATTGGCCCATTTTTATATCTTCAGAATTAGTAATTGATTCCTCATACTTTGTATAACATCTTGAAAATGTTACTTCTACAAAACAATGGAATGAATTATTTTCATGAATCAGTAATAGTTTATTTATTTGAATTGAAAGGGTATATTTTTAGGAGAGATTAAACTTTCGGCCTTCTACTACTCCATCTGTATACAAAAATTGTAGGAATCTTCCAAGGAAGGAAACGATCAATTTCAAAAATTAATTCTATACATAGATGTGTAGATCATGTATTCTATCAAACTTTTGAATTTTATGGTGGAATCACTCGAGAGCTGAATACCTAGTTTTTTTGAGTAAACAAATAATATCTCGAGAACGGTTCATTTTTAGTATATTACATGTGTAATGTATTCTACATTTATTACATAAACTAGCATTAGAATAATGCCAGGTATACAAAAATGTGAAAATATACAGGGTGTTACATTTGAATTAAGGATGTAGGTACCAAATTCTGGTATAACCAGAAGGGTTGGAGAAACGTCATTTTATTTTCATTCAATAAAACATATTGAAAAACCTATCATTCCCAAATTTCAGGATGTGAATCGTATTATTTTCTGTACAGCTAACCAACGGTCATAACGCTGTACCCTTTCTATATTTACGTTTGCTTAAAAAACAACAAACGTTTCGGTCTTCTGCCATCATTAGGTTCTACAATATGAAATCACAAATTATTGAATCTCTGTTTTAGTGGTATGACACTGTCAGTCAGTGAAGGACTTAAGTTCTTAAAATCAACGTTATCCTACACAGATAATTAGTGTTTTGATAGATTTTTTATTCAACCGTGCAAAGAATTACACCGCAAACAGAAAGACAACTAAACTAAAACTAACTTTTTCTGTTATTACAGTATATGTTAAAAATGTTCCCCGTTGACCTCCTGGAAAAATAGAGTTTATTTCTAGTTCCAGTCCTGACGCTTTGCAAAGTATAGCTAGTAATTGATGCACACACTTCCATAATCCGTGCACGCAACTCTTAAATAAAGTGACACTGAGTCTCGTATACTTTAGATACCAGGTAACCCAATAGTAAAAATCTAAAGAGTTAGATCTGGTGATCTTGGAGGCCATTCCACAGATCCTTGGCGCCCTACCCATCGTCCTGCATAAACAGTATTCAAATAAGTCCTCACAGCAACTGAAAAATGAGAAGGAACTCCAATCTTGTTGCAGAATGATGTCCATATCAAATTCGTCTAAATTATTTTTGACAGTTGCCACCATCAGTGAATCTATCACTGTTTATAGAAATTCCAAATAAAGGGCAGCAGTCAAGATTTTCCTCAATGAATAGCGGACGTATAATGTGGTCACCCAGTGTTCTTGCACACACACTTTTTGGGGAAACTGGGTATGAGTCTCGCGAAAAAGTCGAGGATTTTCATCGGACCAATACCTCACATTGTGTCTACGCAAGTGACTGTTTAAAAAAAGTAGCCTCATCACTGAAACACATGTGTTTAAAATAGCTGGAATCTATTTATTTTTTTTTTATTTGTCAAACAGTCTATCATTAAGAGAAATTGAAAACATTTAAATTAATAATTTTAAAGTAAAATTGTTTAACAATGTTTCTGTAACTTCTTAATATTTTAATTCTGAAAATGACAAGAAGTCAACACGTATGCTGTTGGTTTCAAACCAAATATATAGTTATAACAATTTTACTTCAATTTTGACCGAATTTGCTAGGGAATAAATTACATAGATAATATGTATATTTTGATCCTGAATCCTTACCCAAAATACCGAACTTGCATGAGAATCTCTGCATCCCATGTAGAATGGTATAACAGTGACTCGAACATTTTCTGTTGTTTCTTTATGAACATCTGACAGTTCCAACCAAGGATGATTTTTATTTTGCCATGCCTTGAGTGTTTCTTGAGCAGTGAATGGAGGATCTGTAGAAAGGAAACACATTGCTTAATAATATTATTAGGTTGTTTCGAAAGTTTTGTCCGTTTTTATGAGTCTATTTCAAACCATAATATCTCAGTGAATACTCATTAAATTGATTCAAAATAAGCGCTATTTGAATCAGCATACTTTAACCAATGTTAAACAAGTCAAATAACTCCGTCAGCATGAAAATTGTGTGCTCGGGATTCCATGAAGCCGAAGAAGGCCGTTTATGCCTAGTTCTGAATGGCAAAGATTCTACTGGTAAGAAAGTAATCGAAGTGCTTGAAAAGATGATAGTCGGTTGGAAGGAAGTCTGGGGAGTATGATGGGTGAGGCAGATCTTTGACGCCCAATTCATTTAATTTTCGGACGGTGATTTGTGAAATGTGCGGCCGGGTGAGGAGCAGGATCGGACCTCTTCTGTTGACGCAATTTTCGGTACATTTCATGGATTCCCTCACAAAAGAACACAAAAGAAGATTGCTTAGCTCAGCTGCAGAAAGTTATAGTGAATCACACCAGCGCTAATCACCATACAGTAACCATAGTCATTTGGGGGGGAAGGAGGTTTAGCCTTTGGGTGGTTTAATGGTGTTCAGCCACTGTCCTGAACATCTCCTGCAGTCGTAAAGGATGCACTTTTCATCACACTTGACGATCCAATCCAAAACAGGATCGTTTTGGTTGTGCAAAAACAAAGAACAGACCTGGAAACTTGACAATTTCTATTGATCGCTGAAATCGAGGAGAACCCTCTTTTCGAGCTTTTTGACCATTCCAATGTGTTTAAGCCATCAAGAACTGCATGAGAGCTAATGCCCAATTTTTCCGCCAATCCGCGTACCGTTTGTCATGGATCAGTCTCCACCAGGGTCCTCAAATCCTCGTCCCCGTAGGTCGACCACTTCAGGCCGCCATCTTTCAAGCTGAAATCTCCAGAACGAAAATTCACAAACCAACGTCGGACAATGCGTTCATTAACACTATCATTAGAAAATTCCTGGTTAATTTTTTCGGCTGTTTCGGCAGCGCTTTTATTCAATTTGAATTCATAGAGAACAATTATCTGAAAATCGCTTAACAAAAATCATATAGTAATGAGCTGAAATGAGTCAAAATATTTAAATTTGGAAAAAGCAAGAAAAACATCAATGTTTAGAGTAGAAAATTATCTATTGACCCATATATACTATGACAGCATAATAAATAATTATTGAGAAATGGAGCTACAAAAACACATGACATTGAAACACAAAAATTTGAAACATGAAATATCGAATTATTTCAAATTGGGCCCTGTTCGTTTCAAGCTACTTTCAGAAATATTGAACAAATCTACTTGAATATCATTAGCATTCGATACAATTCTAGATAATGGTGAGTGTTTTCCATAACTGCATCTATGGAAATCAATTGCAAACGTCTGAGTGTTTCGAGTTACTCTGGCTGGAACATGTAAACCAATTGTGGACAAGAGGTATGGACAGTCAACNACTAAGTGTGTTTTCAGTTAAAGGTATATTCAATTTATAAGCTAGATATCTTAAAAATTTGTTCTGAGTTTTTTCTATTTTATTAATATGTATTTCACATGTTGGCGACCACAGACATGAACAGTACTCCAATATTGATCTGACCAAAGAGTAATAAAGAGTTCTGATGGAGTTAACATTAGTGAATTATATTGTGGTCCTGCACACACTTAGTGCCCTTCTGGCATGTTAGAACGCTAGACTTCTGTTGAACTGACATTTTTTTTCTTGAATGATTTATTTGGACGCACCCTGTACACTTCGTCGCCATGTTTTCTCTTTAATGATGTATTTTGAGATACCCCGTACACATCGACGAATCGCACGTTGAAAATGTACAGCCTCGTGGTACTCTTATGTTTTTTTCTCAAATGTTGTATTTTGACGCACCCTGTAAACTTCGACGCCATGTTCGTTTTCAATGATGTATTTTGATATACCTTGTAACATTGGGGAATCGCACTTTGAAACGATACAGCCTCATTAATCTGTAATATTTTTTCATTATTATTAATATACCACTTTGGCGCTTCCAATGTTCATCGAGTCGTCCACGATTAATTTCAAAACCAGCAACGCTAGATTGCCCCACAAACAACGATTTATTCAACAACCGGCAATACCTGCTTGCGCCAGGAACGTAAAACCTCGATACCATCTCCATATCTCTTTGCATCGATTACGTCACACGCGTCTCTCGCTCTTACACACACATACACATCTTTATATGAAATAATAATTTTTTCCCAAATTTAAGTATATTTTTGTAGCTTTAACATGATAATGATGATTACAACTTCCCCAACATCCTACGGAAATCAAAAAAATGCGGTCAAGTATATGGAATGAGTCAATTTCGGTCCCGACAAAACTTACGCTGTAAATACGCATCATTCTCAGTTACTTTCAATGTCTTACATTGGTGTAGAGGCTAAGGACAATGTCTACCACGCGGACTTCGTGGGTTCGTATCTCCGAAGGCGGAGTACCAAATGGGCCGAGGGGCGGAGTTCCACGCTCTCTCCGATACTCGTTCCATCCTGCGTTGATGACGTCACACGTTTATCTCTTCCACTCACTAAAGTTTCTCTCTGAATTACTTACCAGCGATGCACGACCTTGAAGTGGGTTTGTACCCGCCTTGTTCATCTACTTAGATGTGTGTGTGTGTGTGTGTGTGTGTCTGTGTATGTGTGTGTGTATGTATGTATGTATGTATGTTTGAACAGAAGTGAATTTGACATCAACTATTGAAGGAAGATTTTTTCTCAAGATCAAAAAATATTGGAGCCACTGGTCCGCAAAGCGAACCAACTGTCATATAATCAGACTACAAATCAAGCAGGAAAGTATATTAGACATTCAATTTCATACCGTTCGATAACATGGTATTTGGCCAAGTTCCCTAGTGGTAAAAGGGTTAACTATACAAAAAATGTTTCATTTTCTTCCCGTAGCTCACGGGGCTGTATTATCCCATTTGGCAGGGCCAAGTTGACATACCAAAATTTGGAAAACAGTAACAAAAAAATCCTGGAAGTAATTGGCAAAGAGAAAAAAATTGCTCAAAAAGAAAGAGACTTACTAATAGAATTTCTGGACCTGATATACATTACCTGATATACATTGTTGACTCAAGATTGAAAAAGGAATAGTTTCTGTCAAAGTTAAAAAAAACATTTCAACTGAAGATGAAAGAAAAAGAATAGAAGAACAGACGAGGTGTTAACACGAGAACAGGATGTGGCACGAACTCAGGTCAAATTATCTGACTGCTTCTACATTTTGATCGGCAATTAAAAGAAAATCGAACTTTCCTTTGCGGCTTTTATCTGAGCTTTTTGCTGAACGGGTTCCAACTCGGTGATTGAGTTGTGGTCACCTCGTTCAGTGTCGAAAACTATACCAAGTTCAACAGCTGCTCGGGCAGCTGCCCTAAAGAGAAATGCTCCAATTCCTACTCTCTCATAGTCACGAACCGTGTAGAGAAGGGGATCCGAACTCTTGATGACTTTACAGGCTGTATTCAGTACCATTTTGTCATGTAGACACTTCAAGCAAAAAAAAGGCCATAGCCTCCCTGTACGGAAGTACAACCGTGGAACGGACGATTTGGGATGCAAACTTCTGTAGAGGTGCATCATTTTTCGGGTCTTCACGTCGAGTAGAATAAGATTGGAACGGCAAGCATATTTGTTGCAGCAACTTTGTTCTTCCCCGACAGTTCCGATTACCAGATCTGTCGAAGTTTGTGCTGATACTTGCCGTGGAGAGAGTTCGTCACTGCGGTTACCTCTTGTGAGTAGCGTTGTTCCCTCCTTTTCGCGTCGGGAGACAACATAACCTCGAGCTAGCATGTAATACTTTTTTCCCTTGTATAATAAATAACTATTGTTTATATTCTTGTTTGGATATGAATGTTTGATGGTCTGGTGCAATGGTTGTGTTTAGTTATGTAAGATTATTTATAATTATATATGTATGTTTATATGTCTAGTATATAAGTGTCGATAATATTTTCAAACAGGTCTGTAGATAGCCATGTTGATACAAAATTTCGCCGTTGAACTATAGTGTATGTTCCAACTTTACTTTTTTTAGGAATTTTTATATTCACATTTTGTATTTCTATATTTACATTTGTATTTATTTTTCACAAGCTTTGTTTACAAAATTCATTCTTGTTTGAAGGTGGTTGGTAATGTTTCGCAGTGTATGTCATCAGTTCAGACTTCC
>WOGP01019902.1:0-14361 GCA_015342065.1 Leptinotarsa undecemlineata
TATGTCTCACAGAAAAACATATATTTCGAGGGGTTCTGAAAATACCCCCCGAAAAGTTACTGCATAATATAAACCAGTGGAAAAGTCCAATTAGCTCAAAATTAGTGTATTTTGCCTACAAACTGCAAATATTAATTGAAAAAAAAAAAATTTATCTGTTTAGATTTATTTTCAAACAGATTTTATACGGTTGACGTTTCGGAAAATAATCCTCCGTTTAAAAATCTTAAAATTTGGTTTTTTCATAAGCAATACAAAGAAACCGTCCTATATTGTGGAAAAACAATTTATTGATTTTATATCACGATAATTCACCTGGTCACTCGTTATTGCTTATTTGCTCACCGTAATCATTGTGCAGCTACCGTATTCACAAGATTTGGCTCCCTGCGACTTTTTTTTGTCCCCAAGATTGAAGATACCTATGAAAAGACGGCGTTTTTCGACGATTGGAGTGATAAAAGCCAAATCTCTAAGAAAATCAAGGACATATCAAAAAGTGCATATCAGAACTTCTTCCAGGGTTAGAAAAAAACACCGGAAAAGTTTACTATATATGAGGAGGACTACTTTGAAAAATGGAAATACGACATATTGTTGACTTCGATGATTTTTATTATGCAGTAACTTTCAGGTTGTCCTTTATTATACTTCACCAGATCCTATATTGATTTAACTTTGTTTATTTATCAAATTGTGAAAGGTTACACACCCATACACTAAGGAGAATTGATCTTATATGTTTTATCCTCGCGGTTTGAAGGAACTTTATATAGGCTAGGACTTCCGAGTTGACCAATCAAAACATAATAGAACTGTAATAGAACTCTTCGAAATAATCCGTAGGATCGAGAGGAATCAGTTGCAATATCAGTTATTTTTTTCTTGAACTAGTCAAACCACTTCAACTGATTCAATTTTAATCCCTTCAAAATGACCATTATGTGAATAAATTGATGGTTGTAGGAGATCATCATGAAAATGAGAAAAAAAACTTTGTATGTTGTAATTGTTTTAAAATGTCCTTATAAGACAAAACTGCAGTAACAACATTAGTTACGAATAAAAGTTTCATTTCTCATTTTTCATAACCATTATGAATTTTTGGTGCCACCAGTTCATAAATTTAGATTTGTGTGCCCTGCAAAATGCGGTGAATCAACTGACTTCGTATATTTATTCATAGTTATCTCGCTACCCTATAGTGTCTGTGTTTCTGTTGCTAATTATCAGTATTGCAATATTCGTAACTGAGACTAATTTTCATGAAGCGGGAAGTGTGGAAAAGCACTCATTTATTCTGCTTACCGTTTATAGTCGTTTTCGATACAGGTTTCATAGGTTAACTTGATGTGCCACTGTTATCTTCAATGAGTTTCTGTGTCTCCGAATTTAACCAACATTATGCAGAGCCATTTTAAGGTTCAACTCAGTACACCTCGAACTTACTGTTTAGGAACTCTTTCATTTAGAGAACTGTGTTTATGGGACATGAACTTCTTGAGAACGGGTTTCTGAAGGAATTTAATCTTCAACGATTCAAATCCAATACTAATCACTACTTTCGCACAGGCACCGCTCTTAGAGCGCCTCAAGAATTTTCCTGAAATGCTTGTGTTTTGCCTTTTGAAAGAAGAGTTATGCTGTGATAATTTTTAATATAAGACGGTTCAGGAGGGGCCACCTCATCCAATTTTGTAATGATTATTGTCTAATAGAAAAGTGAAGTTTAGTTTTTGAATAAATTTTATTTGAAGTTTGCATTCAGATTTTAAAAATTGAATTTTATGTAGTGCCGGACAAGGTATCAAAGTTGAACTGAACTGAGCTCACGTAAAAAGACATATAAAGGAAAACAATACTGTCGTATCAGTTGTCAACAAATGCCCTTGCATTATCAACTGTTTTTCGAAGAAAAGGGGTTCATCGTCTCATCAATATTTCAATTTTCTTTCTAACACTGATTGCTGTCTATCCACCTATTCAACCTATTCAAACCGGTAGAGAGGCAGACGTTCATTTAGAGCCTGCTAGAACACACAACATTTGTATTTATGAATTTTTGGTCAGAAGGTTTTTGAATTGAAAATATATGTTTTTTCAAATATAAATACTATGACTGTATTTTTTAGTTTTGAGTTTTTTATTCAAATTATGGTACTGAAATCTTGTGTAACGTATCTGAAGCCACCCCTGACCAGTACGCCGGCCGAATCAAACGCTAAGATTATATCACAAACCACCTACTATATAGACTCCCCACGGCAATGGTATTGGTCGAAGATGCTTTTGTAGTTCGTTGTTCCCACCTGTAGAGGTCGCAGTAATAATTTGTCAAATTATGAGCATGCGTAGTTGACGACAATGCTGTCAGCTGGCAACGATTTTCAGCTCCCTCTATAACTTAGAATCGGAACTAAACAAATAAGCGGGAAACTTAAACGCAATCATTGAAACTTTTCCTAGAGATCAATTACCCTAACACCAAACTGATATTTTTTGCACTCGACGCGCGTTTCGCTAACAAGGTTAGCATCTTCAGAAGAAAATTGATACAGTATCAATTGATAGATGAAGATGCTAACCTTGTTAGCGAAACACGCGTCGAGTACAAAAAATATCAGTTTGGTGTTAGGGTAATTGATCTCTAGGAGAAGTTTCAACTTTTCACTTAAGGTTCCAATCTCATAGTTTATTAGCTCAACCGTTGTTTACTTTGAAAGTGTTACATATTCTAATTTGCTACTGAAATCAAAATAAAGTCTTTGGGATATAAAGTTTTTGGCTTTCTACTACTTCATCTCGATACAAGAAATGTGGGGATCTTCCGAAAAAATGAAGGAGGCAGTCAATTTCAAAAATTGAATATATAAAGTCATTGCTATGGTTGATTATATTTATTTGTATGTAATAGCCAATGCAATACATGAATGAAAAAGTACTCTAATGAGAAGTATATTTTATAGTTTGTTTGAAGGTAAATTTAAATTTTTTACAAAATTATTTTCAATTTTCAATAAATCTCCAGAAATTGTTTGCATCTTTCCAGCTGATGAAAATGGACATTACCTCTTCGAAACTGTTTGGGAAATAACAGTGACTCATGGGGTTGATTATGATTGTATCTCAGTTTTCTTTGTTAGTGCGACTTGTTCAACATTATCCAATTTTGAAAAATATAATTGAAAGTTACAACATTGAGAAAATAAGCAGGTTTCACCTCATTCACTTGCTAAATAGAAGAAAAATGGCATAAACTTTTCAAAAATATATTTATGAATATATATAAATGAAACTATATTTATATATAATAAATAACATTCAATTACAAAATATTTTTCAAAAATATGAATTATTTTAATCAGTTGAATCATCAATTATCACATATCCACATAGTTCAACTCTATTTGGAGTACCATCAATGTGCAATTCAATCAACTCAATCACTTCAGATGAATCGTAATGTATTTAAAGTTGTTTTCGGTTATTCCTGATTGTCCCATGTTGCTGTCAAAGAAAACCATATATACTTCAGTTTTTCAGGGTACGCTTGACTAGCGTGAAGTCAATCCAATAGGGACGTTTATAAGAACATCGTGACCTTATCTTTCATGTAATACAAAAATTATAATGAATTTACTCGGCACAATAGGCACAATGCGTACGGCAGCTCTTTGTCGGTATGCACTATGGGTTTCTTTCAAAAAAACTTTTCTGTATCCTGAAATTTCAGCAATTGAATATTTTATTTTATAAAGATCTAAGTTGATCGTCACATAGTCAATAAAATGAATGATGCATGATCTGGTCGACTGTTAAACCATATATAATCAAAATTATTTCTTTAAGCCACGGCAATGAAATGAAACTATAAAAATCAGATATTCTGAATATACTTGACATTAACAAACTACTGCTGGTGAATTGAATAAGGGTAGAAATCAAAATCTGAATGAGCTCCAAATTTGCCATTTAATCATGTGTAAAACAAATTGTAATAACTCAATAATGATCATAGGTAAAAGTACGCTTTCATTTACCTAAGGATAGTACAGGTAAAAATATCAGGAAAAGTATCACTTATAAGATTCATGTCATGAAAAATAATAAATATTAGGAGTGGTATTGAAAATTACCTCACCAAAGTATACTCAGTTCAGGTTTACATTATGAATGGATCAACTCGATCAACTTCGGAAATATTTGAAAAATTATATCGAAATAGACTTGTGTCCTTTTCAAATAAATACAATATCGTATCTGACAACCAATATGGGTGTCAAGTGGTCAACTGTTTGACATGGGCGTCCGTGGTCCAAGTCTGAAATAGATTGAAACCTATTTAACTGGTCGTACACAGGTTTTTGTAATAAGGGTTCAGACTGGGTCATTTTTCTCTGAATCTCGAAACATTGTTACAGGTAGTGTTTTGGGTCCTACACTATTTATCTTATTTGTTAATGACCTTTCAAAAATCAATCATCCACATTGCTCTATACAATTTGCTGATGACACATCTTTTACTGTCAGTGGTTCGGAATGTGAAACATTGCCAGTAAGAGCAAATGATGCTCTATCCAACATGCAAAATTATTGTTCTGAGAATGGCTTGATTCTAAATAATCTCAAAACCAACACCATTCTCTTTACAATTCAGGTAACTGATTGTAGTGTATTGGTTAGGTCTAAGATTGAAAGTATTGAACAGGTAAGCTATAAAAAAATTTTAGGGGTTTTTATTGATTCCCAACTCACGCTACATTTCAGTTCAATGCATATGATCGGATCATGATCATATTTTGTGGACGGTTTATCAATAGGGTTTCGCG
The DNA here is from genome assembly GCA_015342065.1 of Leptinotarsa undecemlineata. Classification (NCBI taxonomy): domain Eukaryota; kingdom Metazoa; phylum Arthropoda; class Insecta; order Coleoptera; family Chrysomelidae; genus Leptinotarsa; species Leptinotarsa undecemlineata. The sequence goes on from WOGP01019902.1 coordinate 4,830, forward strand.
GACCAACGGGTAATAAGCAACGACTTATTGTCGCCCATATAGGTAACGAGAGTGGCCTTTCAGACGATAGTTTACTACATTTTTAACAAAAAAGGGGGATTATCACGAAGACATGGACATGGACTCGATTCATTGATTGGTAGACTAATTTTTCATTGTAGATTTTTTTGTGATTGATTCGGCCGTTATTTCATGAAGATCCATAGTAATTTCATGAACTCGTCACGGAATCTAGTTTATGAGTTTATAGTTTTTGCCCCAGTCTTTATAATAATTGAAGTTTTTGAACTGGGTCTTACCGTGAAGATAACGCAAATTTTGCAAAAATGTTCGTAAAACTATTCTGTTTCGGTTTTGGGTGTAGTATTTTTACCCGGCAACCACAAATCCGTGTGTTTAGTCTTCATCTGATTATTTATCCGCTTCAGTGGAAAATTCTTCATCAACTCAGTGGCAAGTCATGAATTGCGGAAAGGAGCCCTATTTTGGTCATTGTTCTTTTCTATTTTGATGTCATTCATAATATTTATGAAGAACCCATCATCCCTTACGGAGACGAAAAATTCATGAGGCGTTGTTCATAATCTGCATATGTTAATATTCTATTGTAATTTTAGTGCCAAAATTTTCGCTCAATCTGAAATAAAATTTTGTATTTCAGACATTTGAGATGACTAAAGGTTATTTCATTTCTAATTGTTTAGTCTTCAGTTTGAATTTTGATCATCTAGTATTTATAATTTTTAGATTCATATATTAAAATATTGAAACAAAATTATAAAATATTTTCATTTGAATGTTCATGTTTGATGTTTCAACAAATATTAACTCGGTTGTTTATCAAATCGTTAAGATTTATAGTCCTTTTATATTTAAAAAGATCTGGAGAACATTTGTGTTCCATATGATTGTTCACGTTTAATGTTTGGACAGAAATTTCATACAACGCACGCGTGGATTCACTTCCTTGTGTTTTTTCTGTTTTATTCATTGTATGATTGGTAGAATTAACATATATGGTGTGATATAAATAATAAACATTATTATTATATTACTATTATCATTGAAGGTAAAGAAGGCTTTCCAAAGTTTTGACATGAACCGCCGAACCAGAATCTCCCTGTATTTTAATCACAAAACACCTACAATATAGACTCCCCACGGCAATGGTATTGGTATTTCAAAAATATATTTATGAACATATAAATGAAACTATATTTATATATATAATAAATAACATTCAATAACAAAATATTTTTCAAAAATATGAATTATTTTAATCAGTTGATTCATCAATTATCAATATCCACATAGTTCAACTCTATTTGGAGTACCATCATTGTGCAATTCAATCAACTCAATCACTTGAGATGAATCGTAATGTATTTAAAGTTGTTTTCGGTTATTCCTGATTGTCCCATGTTGCTGTCAATGAAAACCATATATAGTTCAGTTTTTCAGGGTACGCTTGACTAGCGTGAAGTCAATCCAATAGGGACGTTTATAAGAACATCGTTCTTGAGACCATTCACACTCGGTTGATAACTCTAAATAATCTTCAACAACATACGTTTTCGTAACTCTGTCGAACTTTTCCATAACTAACCTGAAGTCTTCTAATCCATGGACTGGATACACTACGATTCCTGATGATGTTTTGTAATGTTGCAAGCTGTGATTGACAATTAACTCGTATTCATTCTTCGGGTATTTACCGTTGGCAACACAAAATTCATGAAAGGTGTCGAAGTAACCAGTATGATCTACTGCACATTTCTTCCGGCACTGTTCACCCTTTGAACAAACTATAACTGCCTGGCAAGTTTCCAGAGATATCTCAACGTGTTTTCTGCAGCTTGGTTCGGACGTATTTATGAAATTAACTCGTGGGTTATGATCACGAACATGGTCAATTTTGTCAAATTCTCCGGAGTTTTCATGCAGGATATGATACAGTCCCAACACCTTTTCCACGGGTAAAATATTCAAAATTGATTCGTACCTCTTCTCGCATCGTCCGGAAAAAAATATCAGAAAGCCTTCTATTTCTTTATATTTCTGGTATTGAGCCAGAATTTCATTCGAAAGCTTCCTTTTGTTTCTTTTATTTCGAACCATATAACTCCATACGGCCCAGAGTTTAGTTTTATTGTATAGTTCTTCGTCCACAGAATGAAATACATCCGAATAAAAATCCAAAATATATGTTGAAATTTCTCCTATATTTCTCAAGACATTATTAGGAGAATTTGGATACAATTTGTGAGATACGTTCACAACGTACCACAAAGCAATACTCAATTGGTCTTGCATGACCGGTTCCAAATCGTGAAATAAACCTACGGGAGTTAGCGTACGATCGCATATATATATTATCTCCTTCTTTATAATTTCAGGCTCGTTTTTCCACTTGGGATGGAACTTCATCAGCATGTAGAGGAACACTACATGACGGAGGTCTGAACATGCTGGAAACCTGTAGTTAGTTCCACATATCTTGGATAGAATAGAACTGTTGTTCTCCATGACCATGTCGAAGTCCACATGCTCATAGCCGCTATTAAAAATGTAAATTCCTGTGATTGGTTGCCTCGTAAAGGGGGATATAGATTTATTTTTCAACTTGATCCAACTTGTGATATCTATTTGATGATATTCCACCAAATTTAACATTTTTTCCATTATATCTGTATGCTTCAACAGCAGGAACGGATTGTGATACATTTGTTTGTCGAGTTCCTCTGGAATTATGTTTTCGTCCGTCTGTCTCACCAGAAGACATAATTGCTTACATTTGTTGAACGTAATATCGCAGGTTATACCACCATCATCTGTTTCAGAATCTTCGTCCAGGACGTCAAATTGCTCTTCAGGTTTCAATACCATTAATACCCTCTCAGACAAAACGTAGTCAAATACAAGGTTGTCAATCAGATTCAACAACTCCTTAATTTTTTGCTGCAATAGTTTCTTATTCAAATTATAAGAATTCCTCTCAATGAATCTCATACACCCTTCTACATCATTATTTTCAAAAAATAATCTCAGGGATTTTTTCTTCTGGTACTGTTTCGAAAGTCGATTGAAGAGTTTATCAATTTTGCATCTGACCACGGTTTTATCTTCAGGAAACTTGGTTACAAGAGAAATAATGTCATATTTCAAATTTGAACAAATATCACTTAATGAAAGTTTATCGAAATCTATGTTGATATCGATGCAATACAATTGATAGCCATTCACGAAAATTTCCTTTTTGAAATTTTTAGATGTAAACAGACCATGAAACAGCATGTTAATTTTTAGTTTTGCTCCATAGTAATATATCTGGAAATCGACAATATTATCAAGAATATTGCTTTGCTTTATTATTTCATCGCAAATTTGTATATCCCCTTTATCCATTTTTCCAACCACCGTAATTATGAGTCTGTATTTGAAGTCGCAATTTTTCAGTATGTTAATAAATTCCTGAGGATGTGATTTGTCTCTGGCATCATTTGCAGTTACGATTCCCCCGCACACTTCTTGTACTTTTGAGCCCCAGAAGATGACTTTGTCTGCATCTTTGGTAAAAGGTTCTTTATTGAGATGATATGTTCTGTTTTTATACTCGAAAATCTCGAAGTTGTCGACACAGACCACGGTTTTGATTTCATCCATGATTGTAACGAGAAATTGTATCAACAATCACCAATCGGTAGGGTGTGTGCGGATTTTCGAACGATCTTCTGGAAAAAAGAAAAAAATCAATGAAAAACAATGAATACAACTTGATTCATTCATAGGTAGTAGTTTATTTTGATTTTGGTGTATGTGTGTGTATTGTCAAATGGCGTTGTTATAACCAAGATACCAGTCTATTTTAACATGTAAAATTTCTAGAATATTCCAATATTTGCAAGATGCATAATACACTCTTGGTAACAGTGAAGTTAATATTTGGTTAGTTCTAATACGTTGTTTTTCTGTTTTTTTTTCTCACTTGTTCATTTACTTTTTAATTTATTTCAAAGGGGACTTTAGTGTAAAGTCTCCTTTCGGTAAAGTGGACTTTAGATAATGATAATGTAGTAGGCTGTTAACTCTTGAGTTAAAAGTCCTTATATTTCACTTTAAAATATATAATTTTAAAAAGAGAACGCACATGAACAAACTTACCTTGCCAAACACTACCGAACGTTTATTTCGACCAACTCTATTTTCTCTATCTCTACACAATTCACTGATAATAAATACTATGCGTTTGCCATATATTGCACCTATTGCATTGAAAGTTGAGATAATTATGTGTATGTTATGCTCGCTCATGGCCTTATGTAACAGAGTCCACAGTACTACCACAACATAAAGCTTCGAAGAAAGCTTCACGCAGTGGTGCCACCATACTCAGGAGGTGAGTACGGTAACTCTTTTCAGTCTACTGACTGACAAGTACTGACTGTACCAAGTCATGCTTGTTCAATCAGATTTTATTTTCGAATACGTTTGAAACGTCTTCTTTTCGAATTCATTCCGGTATTCGGACGTAACGTAGGCCATTATACACACTAATTTCTCATGAGTCTCTTTTCCTGACGATGTTCCTGGAGAAGTATTGAAAGCGAATAAAGTAGCGGTGGTTGTAATCGAACACCAAGAATCGAAAGTATTCGATTCTTCCAAGTTTTTGAGACATCTCGAGTACTCACTCACGAGAAAAAAACGAGTACCTACATTCAGCAGTCGGTACATCTACAAGTATAACTAAAATTATTTTTGTACATTACATTGTTACAACAGCTTTGTCATGAAATTTTAGAATGAATTGAAAACTCTATAAACTTTCAAGGATAATTTCAAAAGTATGCAATGTTATGATGGTACCACGAAAACTCTTGCCAATAGAGGGCATTGAGGTCAGTACTTGTGGTTCTTCATTTATTTACATTTGGATAAAATGAATTTATTTTAATTTTGCGACGAGGACAAGGAGTTGAGAACATTTTTCAAAGAAGGGATATTTTGAGAGAAACGAAATATTCTGATGAGCTTGTTTTTTTTTGGTTCAAAGGCGTCGACAACAAAGTCATTGGCTTTCCATTATTAGTTTGTTTATCGTTTGTTTCCTTGTTTAAATTCTCGAACATAGCGCCATAGCTTTCATAAATTTGTTGATCTTCCTGTGTGAGCCATAATACAACCATTATAAGGAAAAACATCGTCCTTTGATGACAATTGAATCACACAGGAAGATCAACTAATTCGTTTCGACGTGGAAAGTCTTTACACCAACGTTTCGGTCGAAGAAGCACTCCAAATCATACAGAGGACGCTATCCGGAGATGCGGATCTGAAAGAACGAATTCACCTATTGAAGTCATTATGGAATTATTAGGAATCTGGGTACGAAATTGTTATTTCCAACTGAAGGACGAATTTTCACAAAAGATGAGGGACTGCCAATGGGATCGCCACTTTCTCCAGTCATAGCCAATACTTATATGGAGTGGTTTGAAATTCTAGCCATTGAAGAAGCTCACAAGAACCCTCGTGTCTGGTTGAGATACTTTTACACCTTCATAATATGGAACCATGGGAATACTGAACTAGAAGCTGTCGAGTCCCATCTCAAATATTGCATCGCTAGTACAATTTCATTCAATCCACATTTCATTATTTTATCATATTGTGCCTGTTAACGGGATTGAGTCATAAAATACCAAGACTCAAGATTGTTACTTTTAGAAATTCTCAGCATTCGAATTTAGATTAGATTTTTTACCTGAGATATCCTAAGATATCCAAAATCCTCAAAAATTATAAATGGTCAATTTACCTTATTGCTCCGTAATCCATCACATATCTTAAGAAATATTTGAAATTAGTAGAATTATCAAACTACCCTATTGCATTTGGACTCTTGGGTTTTCCTAAGATTACCCAAAGGTACAAGTCTGGGTCGGAACCATCCAGTGTTCATCGACAACTTGAAGAAACTTAGTGCAATTTTCATCAATCATCATCCATTTGCTGAAACTCCGACGAGTTCGTCGCCGGAAGAACTACTCCCGTTCCCGGTGCCAATAATAGTCAATCATAATCTTGCCGATTCAATTTCAATTACATTTGGACAACAACAGTAACAGGAGATCTATATTCAGCGTGCAGGTAAGTCAGTTGGTACCATCTAAAATGTACTTTTTTACATAACTCCTTTCAACTTCATCGCTTCTATTTCGTACCGTATTGTTATCTACCATTATCAGATCCCAGTAATTGTATTAAAATGGCAGCGGAACAAATTAAAGCTTCGCAAAAACAAACGCGCAGGTGCTAAACGATCGTTAACCAAGTATTCAAATTTTCTTAAACGTTTGATCCATCTGAGGATTTTCCTGCTCTGGAAAAGAGATACAAGGAAATTAAAACAATTCGTGAAAAATTTGAAAGCGCTCAATCAGAGCTCGAATCGTTCTGTGAGCTTAACGATGAGCATCACGAGTATGGCGTAAATTCGAAAATTTATATATTGAAACTTATTCAATTGCTACAAACCTTTCATCTAACCAATTGCTTGAAACAACTGTTACAGCAGCTCCTATAATAACAAATGTATCTGGAATCCCACAATTCTATTATAGATAGCCAAGCTAACAATATTGCTAACTCTGTAGCTCAAGTTAATGTCGATTCAGCTGTGACCTTATCTTTCATGTTATACAAAAATTATAATAAATTTACTCGGCACAATAGGCACAATGCGTACGCCAGCTCTTTGTCGGTATGAACTATGGGTTTCAAAAAATAGTTATTTTCGGAAAAATGAGTCAAGTGTGAATAATATTTGCCTGTTAGTTTCTCGTCGAGCTATAGCTGCAGTTTTCTTCGACCAGAAACGGGACAGACTTGGAGCACGTACTTTTCTGATTTTTAAAATGGACTTAGACTATCTTGTTGACGTGGACAATAACATTCATCGAACTGGCCGAATGAAAAACCCACCATTAGGTGAATTAACTGAAAATCTATTCCGTAAGGCAATCAGAGATAGAATTCCTTGTTCTTCCATCTTTAATGGTTCCAAACAAGTTATGTAGAAGCTCTTCTGCAGGAAAATTATTGTATAAAGTCTCCAAAACTAAAACCCTGGAAAAATAATTTCCATAATGGAAATTCATCCAAAAGTGCGATTCACTAAAAGGTGAATCTCATATGCAATTGAAAGGATCGAAATGAATTTTCATACCTTCCTAAACGAAGGGTTCCGTTAACCAACAAAATCACGAATAACGTTCTCAAAGAAATGGCGTCGCTCGTTCTGGAAAAGTGGTTGTGACCCACTAGAATCCTCAGGAAGTGCAACCTTTTGTGGAACTCTCAAAATCTATATATGAAACTATATCGAAACGATATCGTTCAAATCCTTGAAAATGGACCACACGGCTCACCACTAAAAAAATCCCTTCTCGAGATTCTCGTTCATCACTCCCTTTTCCAAAATGGTACAACTCCTTTCCGTTCTCATAATCAAGGATCACATTCAGCGCAAGTCCATTTTGAGTAATTCACCTAAATAATTATAAATTCAAATAGTGACTTACCTCGGGCGTTGATATCCTTGCTGCCCCAGCTCAATTGGTGAGAGTTTGAGTCGCAACCCAATATGAGCTCCACGCTCTGGTTGAGGCAGTGATATACTAGTACCTCTATTTCTCTGGTCGCTAGTAGGGTGGCTGTATCTGAGGGAAGGTACACCGATGCGATTATCAACGCCATATATTTGCCTTTTCCAGCTGGATATTCAACTTGAACCGCAGTGAGGTCTGAGGTGCTGAATTGTGCCATCGGAAACGCTCTGTATTTCCTATGAACGTCGACAGTCGTCCTAGGTTGCTGGTTGCTTAGTAAGCTGAAAAATTGACCAGTTAGAACCAGTAATTTTGGTCTTTATTATCCAGAGCTCCTGGATCAAAGCTATTGCTTCCTCCAATACATCTAGGTGGCGACATAGTGCTGCCGTTGCCGCCTTTTTGTGTTGGAGGTTGCATTGTATTATTTTTACTTTTTTCCAGCGTCCTTGCCCATGAGACAGTTGGATTCCAAGTTACCTTTAGTGATCCATCTGCTCCCCCGCTAGGGGAAGGTGACCTCGCTGTTTTTGAGTGACTTCTCCGTCAGGTCATCGACTGTCATCTGTTCAGATGCTTCGACTTCCTTTTCGGGACCCATGGTGACCTTGGGGTGAATATCCACTTCAGGTGGCTCGACTTCCAAGGACGTAGGGTCTTTGGAGGTATCCTCTGCTTCTTTCTTTATTACCTCAATAGTCAGTGAGGTGATCGAATAGCTTAGTCTCATCGAATTCTTCTTTAGGACAGCCATATCATCGTCTTCGATCTCGAAGACGAAGAGGTGTCCTTGTGGGTTCATCTTAACCTTATGATGGAATGTGCGCTATTTTGCTACCGTTAGGTCAGGGTTCTGCGCCTTCAGCCGACCCAGCACCCTCTCTATTTCACCGGATGTCGTCTTTTGGACGTCCTCCGGGATCCAGGTGAGGCTTTGGTAAGCTTTGGGAGCTCATCCACACTGACGACCGCAAGCGATGCCTCCTCCCACGGCTTGATATTCATTGTGGCTTTCTTCAGCCACTCTAGCGTCACATCATCATCGCAGACCACTCTGATGAGTTCACCAAAATGTGTCCACGACTTGAACGTGAGCAGTTTGCTGTTGCTAGAGGTGGAGAAGATGATCTTATCCTGCTCCTCCAATAGTTGATTTTTGATGAGATTCTCTCGTTCTGTGTTAACCTTACCGTACAGGTTAGTCTCATCTATGATGGCTACCTTGAGGTGTCTAAGGTGGCCTCCACGAAGGTTTTGTCGCTGCGCAGCTTTTTCAACCTTCTTGGGGTTCCCTCCATGGAGGTACTCGCGTAAGGGCGCTTTCCTGCAGTGGCAGTCGGTTCCCTGCCTTTTTTCAAGGCGGAGCTCTTGACGCCCGCCGCTAGAGGTGCTCTTGTTATTGGAGATGGAGTGAAAGAGGAGTAGGGTGCACTCATAGTTGCTGCTGCTTCTGCCTCTTTCGCTTTCTTTCTCCTCTTGGCCTCGGCGCCGCTAATACGCTTGCGCCTTGAATATTGCGTTACATCGCGAGGTTGTCTGTTATATCCAGCCTCATTCTGAGCGGTAGCTTGGGGTGAACATTTCTGTTCATTCCTGGCCCCCGCCCTAGATTGAGGAGAGCATTGCTGTCCAGCATCGGGATTTGTTGTTTTCTTAACTTGTTTTGTTTGTGTTTCTGTGTTCATGTGTGTTTCGAAGAGTAGTAAGTGAAAGGTTGGTCACCTTTGGCAGAGCCCCGCATTACCAGAGGAAGGCTAATTACAATGAGGCTTCGCTCGAGTCCTCAAGGAGATCGTTCATAACCGCATATTACCCTGCGGCCATTTAGCTGTCGGCACGATTTCTTACACCTCAGCTTGGGTAGGCTGGTCCGCAGGGGCATGTTTTGCAGGGCTTTTGGGGGGTTTTAGTTCCTCTCTTCC
>WOGP01020110.1:0-14727 GCA_015342065.1 Leptinotarsa undecemlineata
CACTTTTATTATTCCAAAACACTCGACAGCCTGCTTTTCTCGTAGTTTCATTCACAACTCTATTAAACAATGTAATATCCTGCCCAGTGGATTCAGACACTACTCCATATATAATTTCAAGAAAATGTTTAAAATATATCTGAAGTATTTTGGATAGATAATATATTCATGTTATGCCTTGCTCATATGGTTTTTCCTTGTGTATGTTTAGCTATATATTTTACCTTATTTAGGCTAAATAAATTTTCAATATTCACTTTGGTATTCATAATTTTTGTGTTTTCTTAGTTTCACAAAGATTCATGAACTACTCACTTTCATTATTAACTGATGAATCAATTATAATTAGAAATAGATGGAGTATTAAGGAAAGAAAGAATATTGTTGAGACTTATAATATCTTCAAATAAACATTTTACATAAATCGAGAAAAATGAATTGTATCATGAATGATTCGCAAAATATTCCCAATTGAAGAAATATTTTTTTATATTTATAAGTACACCTCTGAGGAAGTCAATAATAAGTAATTACTATAGCATTCGCATACGTATGTTCACGCTTCACACCATAAATATATATTTTAATGATAAATTATATATGATCTTTCAAGCCTTCAATGTAACTTTTCGAAGAAATGAGAAACGAATGTCACACTTTGGCAAAATCATCTGCAAACCCGGTAATTGAAAAATTGTCCTAGATATTGATATTGGCACTTCAACATGGTGGTCTCAATAACTCAATAGATAAACTCATAACTCAATTCATAAATAATTTTCAACGGATCAATTCTCTATCCGAATATTTTCCACGAAGAATGTTTTGCGAAATAAGAACACAAAAAGAAGTAAAAAAAGGGACCTGAAAATGAAACGAGGATTTATATCAGATTGACTTCAGTGAAACAGGAAAAGCTTACTTTGGATTTTGTGTGGCCTCAAAGTGAAATTTAATGTTTAACTGTAGATAGACTTTGCATTTAACAAAACTCGTTTTCGAAATATTTCTCAAATCCATAAAATATGTATCAAATTTAACAACTTAAAATTTATTGTATGTACTCAACAGTTTTTTGATAATTCCTTCTTCAAATCTCGAAAACAAAAGTCCTCTTAATAATTCTCGTGTTTTTCCAGCAGAAACAATATGCAAAAAACGCCATGGATTTAAATGAAGAAGGATATACCAGTTAACCTCAATAGTTCGAATTTAATTATTCCAAGGTTAGGGTGTGGTTGATATTCCTATCATCTATTGTTGATTTAGCTAAATGTAAAATTTTATAGACATGAAAACATTTTAATAGTCTGTGTATAATTAAGTTATTCTAAATACGATGTACACTTGGTGTCATACAGGATGAGCTACTTATTTGATCTTCTTTCAATTATATCTTCAAGTAATCAACTGTGATAAATTGAATTGTTACAAGATGTCATTCACATTACACACAATATAGTAAATGAAAGAGGTTAAATTTCACCTACATGTGATACTGTCATCTTCACTGGTAAACATCCGATGTTTCGACTGTGAATGATATTTGATAAAAATTCCTTAATGAATTTTATGTTCATATAAAAGTATTTGTTTCTTAATACTGCTACGGGAATTCAATTTATGATGAATATATTTCATTTTCAAACAGCTTTTCTAGAAATTGTTTTATATACTCTGATTGAATCCCTAACAGCAGCTCAAGGTAATATCAATTCTCATCTTTTTGTGATGATATAGTTGATATTTTTTGTCTAATGAATTTCAGTGGTTATTCTGCTGATGTATAGTAAAACAAAACACCTTTTACGATTTAATGAAAAATTTGATAAAAGTCTCACTAAATTGATTCAAAATTGAAAAGTCATTTCGCTCCAATTCGGTAGGAAATATTTCTAAATGAAATGTAATGAATAACATTTTTTATTTGTTTCTTATTACAAAAAATTGCTCCCCACCAGTTCTGTTATTCAAATTCTCAACTCAGAAATATCCAAATGATGAAACAAATATATGACTATTCATTTTCCAGATTGGTATAGTAGGTCGAACGGGGGCTGGAAAGTCTTCACTTATTGCTGCTCTATTTCGACTGACTCCTATTGAGGGATCAATTTTAATTGATGATGTGGATACCAAAAGTATTGGGCTTACTGATTTGAGAAAGAAAATTTCCATAATACCCCAAGAACCAGTACTATTTTCCGCAACTCTGAGATATAACTTGGATCCTTTTGAAGAATATGAAGACGATCAACTATGGAAAGCCTTGGATGAAGTAAGAATCAATCATAAAGAACTATATACATGTGAACTTGAACTTTATGATATCACCTGCAGTAATTGAACATTCTTCATTTAGGTAAAGCTGAAAGACACAGTATCGTCTCTAGATTTTATGGTTGCTGAAGGAGGAAACAACTTTAGCTTGGGGCAAAAACAGCTCATTTGTCTAGCGCGAGCCATTTTGAGAAATAACAAGATTCTTGTATTGGATGAAGCCACTGCTAATGTAGATCAAAGGTATGAATATTTTATGAGTTATTTTGAACTATTGGAAATTATCAATATTCTGCAATTCATTTATCAATATAAACTGCAGCTTGATACTGAATATTATGAAAAATCAAATTTCAATAATTCTAATGAAATATTTCAAATCAAATTTTCGTGATATAATATATTAATTATCCGAAAAATGAAACATTCTCTGGAAGAGAATCTCAATTATCAATGAATAGGAAGAGAATTTCAAAAATTGTCTTCCTTCCAGTACAATTCTTGTAAACTGAGGAAGTATTGCACAAGGGATGGATTGCTGTTATGGATGCGGCCAGTTTTGTGAATTTGTCACTATTTAGTTCGATATGCAACACTGGTTGACTGTTCAATATTCGAATATAGAAGGAGTTATCCTGGGTATAGTTTCAGAATCTGAATAAGAAAAACATAGAAATTTTTACTATAGACTCATAGGAATCCTGAAAGCAGGTTTATCATTCATTCAAATTCAGGTTAACATAAAACACGAGAGTAGAACCAATGACGTGGAATGAATCCCACAATATGATTTGCCCACTTCGTTTGCTATTCTTGCGAGTCGTCCGGAAAACACTGTAATTTCATGGTCTCCTGGCGTCTTTCACAGCACCTCTTTCGTTGCATCCAATATAACAATCTGGATACTTGCACTAGTTTCTACAGATCCATGTGAGATGTTATTCATATTTTTCCAGGCATTATTCAGACTGTCTATAGATTTCTCACTTCTTGTGATCCAGTGACTCATATTCACATAAAACATAATGAGCTCTTTCTGTCCCTGTAAGTTGGGACAGAAAGGAAGGTTTCACAGTACTCTTTATGTTTGTTATAGACCTACTTCCTGATCTGGTTTCATACCAAAGCTTTTTATACCCCTGAAGCTGGTTCAGTGCCTGTTAGCTTTTCAGTTGCCGATGCTCGAGTGGCAACCAGTACAGAGTCAAGCTATTCTCATCCGTCACTTTCCCCAGTTATTCAGAGCATTCCCAGATAGTTGTCAATGTCCCTTTTGGGTTCATTGGTGTTTCAAGTGCAACCTGGCTGTCTGTGGAAATATCAATACGTTTCAATCTGAAAGACTAATGTGTGACCAAGTGAGTAACTGATATCGTAATTAATTCACGCACAGTAAATTTCAACTTCGATCTGCTGTTCAGTTCATACGATCTCTTGGACCTGAGTGAATTTTCGTATTCAGTAAAGCACATTTCCATCTTGAATTAAGATATCTTTTTTTTCGGTTTATTCTGATTTATATTTCAAATTCTGGTATGTGATGTGTTCAAATTAATTTTCCACTGCATATGTTCGTTGGAAAATTAATCAATTATCATTATTTCAAATAAAAATCCAATTCAGTTATTGAAAATCGTGATTGGTCGAGACCGTATCCTTGATTTGGCCTTGGAGGGGCTGTCAGGCTGCAGTCTGCAAGACTTGAAAAATCTAGTTGGGTCAATGATATGATTTAACAATTCTATATATACCTACACTAAATAAATAAAAGAAATATATATTTCTTTTGATTTTGTAGTCTATTCAAACTCCATTGGGATTTTCTTACATTATCAAATATATCATCATTCTAAATCCCATTTCAGTATTTTTCAATCATAATCGAATATAATTGTTATAGATCTGAAGACAAACTACCTTCAAACTGAAGAAAGAGTTTCACTTTTACTTTGTAGTCTCTGTTTTTCAGTAAGTAGTGATTAACATAAATTCTTTCGAAATTGTAATCTGTGAAAATGTCTCAGTATTTTTTCCTTGATGAATGTATTCAAAATTTTTTGGAAGCCTGATAGCGATTCTATCTACAATATTCATGAATTAATTTTAAATTAACATGCAATTATTTTTAATTATTCTATCCTTACGAAATAATTCAGACCAAAGAACAGTCCATCAATTATTTCAGTATATTTATATGGATGATGTAACTCCAGAAGACCTTGCTCAGTCGATTTTGTTATTTTTATAACGGAAAAAATCATCTAGTGGCAATTTTTACATTATTTCAACAAATAATATCAGTGTTCAGTTCTTCTTAATCAAGTTCAATCCATTGATCACTTGACTCTTTGGATTTTAGCTGTAGATTCTTCTTAAAAAAATAAAATAGGACTCTATCGCATGACTGGACTTAAATTCTTAGTATGCCACAAGTTTTGTTCATACTGTCTCCTTGTGAAACCTACTCGTCATTCTCGTGGAGGCATGTGATGACGACGGTAAATGAGTATAAGAAAATGAATTGCTTTGTTGAGATAAGACTGGCTGAGTTTTCTCGGATATCTGGTAATAACAAAAAAAATACTCAATATGAATTCAAATCAAATCAAATGAGTTTATTTCCAGAGACTCTACAGCATGGAAAAAGTCAAGTAAACTAAAATATAGAAATTCACAATACACATACTTCTATAATCATATATCAATACTTAATTCGATAGAATGATGTATAAAAAACGTCGCAAAGTGTGATTCCCTGAGCAAAAATAATGTAAACGAGCCATTCAAATCTTTTTGCAACGTACAGAATTTTTACTTAACATCATTTTATAATATCTTCACCGCACATTTTCTTGCGTTCAGTGCATCGAAGTCAGTAGTAATGCTTTTCGAAACTCAATCAAAACCTGATCAGCTGACACGAGGCTTTCAAATCAGTCTAGCAGGAACTAGGCGTTAACTTATAAAAGTGAAATTGAAAACCGAGGTTTGTGGGTCGATAATGACCTGAAATTCACCATGCTCTCGGGATATGCTATTCACTGAAATGAAACCTGACCTGTACGAATTGTTGGTGACCTCAATACTTTTATATTGTGATACGCCCCAGCACTTCCACAATTCTACTTCAACAAAAGCTCCAGAAATTTTGCATACGTTTTCCTTATAGAATAAGAAAATTTCACCATATCAGTATGGAATTCAAAGAATCAGGTTGGCTGAAATCAGATTATATCACCTATATATCTCTTGATGAACTTGTCATGTTCAAAAACTCCAAAAGAGCATTATTGTAGAGATATTTGCCATACTCATCATCTAAATTTCCTAAAAATCTATACCTAGAGAATTCTGAAACTTTTCATTACATAACTACAAGAAATGTTACTGCAGTCACTGAAGGCTCTCTGTTGCAAAGAATTTTGGTTATGATAATCAATATTACTTTTTTTTCAGAATTTTTTATTACCTACCGTATATTTCAAAGGTTGTAAGGGAAAATTGAAGTTTATGGGATACTCACCGAGTATCCCATAAACTTCAATTTAGCCGATTGATTTGCAATACACTGCATTCTTATTGCATTTTGGGTTCGTTCTGAAAATTCGACTTTCTCGATCGCAAAATTGTGAATAACGCTATGATGGGTATTACTAACTTTGCTGAAATTATTCATATGTGCATAATCACAAACGTCAAAACCTCAATTGTATTTGTATGCACCATGGCAACTGTCATGATCCAAAAAACATAACGTTTGCGAATTATTTGATCTAATTTTTTTCTTCTTATTTTAACGAAAATTCATTCGTTTCGGCGGAGACAAATTCGACGAATAGAAAATCATGATGATTAATCCAATCGTTCTTGAGTGAAAAATAAAGAAACCAACTAGATTTCGCCACTTTATCTTATATGTTACTTTTTTCATGAAATATCTACAATGAGAATATATTTCCATAATACAGTGCATTCGGGTAATTGTGACATACTTTTCGTTATTCTTTACTATTTTAGTTATAGGTAAAAAAAATGTAGTCACTATTAATGATTCTCACAGAGTCCCATTTAGAAGAGCATAGACAGTAAATTTGTGCTAATATATCAATGAAATCTTTGTTTTTAAGTATAGTATTTCCTGTTTTAAAAAAATTCCTTGGGGTGTCACAATTGGACGCCACAAATTCTAATTGTGACATGAATTGGTTTTAAATGTGACACATTCCTCTTGGATAGCGTGTAAATGTAATGATGGGATTTAGTTTATTTGTGATATATTGCAGATCACAATAAAGCTACAAAGTCACAAATAAACACTTTATTAAACAAAAAAAAAGTTTCTTCTGAGAAAACTAATAAACATATTTCTATAACAAACGTATACATATGAACATTATAAAAAAAAACAGCACATGTATGTAAATGTTTCTATTGGACGTAGAGCCCATCAAACTTCACAGAGAAACGCAGTTCTCCGCGGCGTCCCTTCAAAGGTGGAGGTAATATTTGCAGAACATCCTGCATTTTAATGATATCCGTGTCTTCTATTTCGGGCCAAATAAAACTGTCACCTTTTCTTTTTAAAAAAATCACTTTGACGGTATCATCTGAAGAGTAAGTTTCTAAGACTTTTCCTACAAACCTCTTCACTGTTTTCTTTGTTGCATATGTTGCAATAATCCAAGAATCATTCTTTACACAAGCTTCCTCGTCGGTTTCCATATTTTCTTTTTCAGCTTCTACCAAGTCTTGTAAAGTTTCTATACCGTCATATTTTTCATTAAGATTATCAACAGATTTCTCATTTTCTAAATCAAATTCGGAGCAACTAGTATCAGTATCGCTTGCTTCAATTTCTTTTCTTTTATTTTTCGTTAACTTTTTCCTCTTATTTTGGGCCTCAGACTCTTCAAGTTGTTTTAGGTAATCATCCCTAGTTATTACATGCGCCAAATTAGAGTTAAGCACTTTTTTCTTTTTAACTTTGGTACTAGATGGCCTTGCAATTTTTTTCAATAAAAGTTCTTCAAAAGAATTATTCTTAACTTTGCTAATTTCATCCGATCGAGATGTGTCACTCTCGCCATAACTATTAGAGGTCGATGGTTGGGCAGCGACTTCTAAATTCAGTGCTTTTTCGTCATTGACGTTAGAGTTCTTTGGTTGAGGCAGTTCTGTGTCACTCAAATTAAAGTTGCAGGTTTTAACAGCAAGTCTATTAATGGGATTTTCGCTAAGCAAACGGTCATCATACAAACCTGTTACTTGAAAAGATCTTTTTATCAAATGTTGTGGCATGCTGGTCCAGACCTTGCCAACTAGAATAGAAAATTCTGCCTTGCTCATACCGACCCCATAATGTTCTCTTTGCCACTCTGTTACTTTTTCATCCCAATTTTTTTTAAAGGTGCCAAATGGTATTGCATCTAGGGGTTGTAGAACGTGTGTGGTGTGGGGCGGAAATTTTAGCAGACAAATATTTTCTTTTTTAGCTAGTTTGATTAGATCTATGGATACATGCGACGAATGACCATCAAACAAAAGCAATAGGGGCCTATCTTGCGGACAATATTTTAAGAAGTGATTTTTAAACCACGACAAAAACGAATTTTCTGTCATCCACCCATGTGGAGTGGCTGCGTATCCGGTATTCGGATAGGCTTCAGATGGCATCCAAGCATCCCACAAGTTTTTTGCTTTATATAGTATAAAAGGAGGCATTTTGTCACCATTGGCTGAGACACAAAATAATATTGATGTGTTGCTTCTTCCACTACCGTGGGTGTGTCTGAATACAGGCTTATTTTTTTTGCAACCACCTTAGTGTTTGAAGGGTCGCTACACAAAGATGTTTCATCTAAGTTAAATATTAGCTCTGGATGGTTTAATAAATTTAAAGTTTTAACACTTTCTTCATAAATGTCAAAAAACCCACTGATTATTTCAGGGGTAGTTTGTTCTGTGCGAATACTCTGCCTCTTAATGGGTTTCTTGCAAGATAGCTGGTGCCTCTTACAAAATCCTATAAACCAATCTTTTTGTGGAATTCCATTTTTAAACCTAGTTGAAATATTATTTCTCTCAACGTATGTACCAACAAGATTTAGTATTTCTTTCCGTGAAAGACCGAAACCCCAACGATTTAATGTGTCCAAGTGCTGGGCCAATTCATTTTCTGTCTCTTTCGGCAGATCTGGAACTCTTCCTGGACGATCCCTCTTTGCTGCCGGTCTATTTTGCCAGCCTTTGCATCTAGCAATCAATGTACTTCGCAGAATGTGATAAAAAATTGAGGCTTTTTTATACGATAGATGACTTTTCTTAATAGCATCTATTGCTGCAATTAAGTCATCTCTATTGTATGCTTTTGTTTTAATCCATTTTTTCTGTTTGTCCATTATCAATATGTATGTACCTAAAAAAGGACTTATTTTAGGAAAGAGTATTTAGTAGGAGGTATAATTGTGACACAAATGTCACAATTAAGCTATTTAGATTATCACAATAAAACCCACACAGTGTTTTTGGAGTATAAATGTGAAACCCCTTTCAAAGCCATATTTATTAAGTTTGTAGGTTAGATAGTGGTAACAACTAAAATCCTATCCTCCTACTTTATTATACTCCAAATAACACTGTTGAAAGTTGACGCCTTTTACAATGGATCAATTTCAAAATGTAAACAAAAAAATTCATATATATTGCGCCATACCTTTATTACGACAGGTCCTCATAATACGCACTCGACGGCAACAGAAATCCAACTGAAGGTGCACCGGCCAGCGAGATAGCACAGCTTACTTACTATAAAAGACAGCATAAAAAATCATCTTCTCCTGCATAAATTTTATGATTAGGATGGTAGTATAGATCACCCAAGTTTAATCAGTAGTTACACTTATTCTTTAATCTACTTTAACTTTACATATATACAAATATATATTTTTTTTTTCGTTTAAACTTTTACTCTAAAAAGAGATATTCAAAGAGGTATTTCGAGGGTAAGTGGAAGAACAGGTTATTTTTATTACTATGAAAATAAACTGAACTTCACCTTTTATTTTCCTGTAATAAAAAATTTCATTGTATAAAAACTGTTAACTGCCTAATATTGGAAATAATAAAGACGAATTATTATTAATATTATTATTAAACACATCAAAAATGAACTGAATAAAATCGAGTATTTTTCAACTAAACTAACCAAACCTTAACCTAACCTAACCAAACCTTAACCTAACCTAACCTAACCAACATATGTAACCTGAAATCTGAAGTAAAAACTAACGTATTTTAGAATGCCTTATTTGAAGAAAAGCATCTACCCTCAACATCTAACATGACTACATAATTCAAAAACGAACTCATATTAGTAGATATGTTGGAAATAATTCTTTATTCTGAAAATCTAACATGGGTTCGTTTTTGAATTCGGAAGTTAGGTTAGATGTCGAGGGTAGATGCTTTTCTCCAAATAAGGCATTCTAAAATACGTTAGTTTTTACTTCAGATTTCAGGTTACAGTTGAGGTTAGTTTAAGCTAGGTTTGGTTAGTTTAGTTGAAAAACACTCGATTTATTTTCATTCATTCTTGATTTGTTTAATGGTAACTACAAACATCTAATTTCAGCTACAATCAACCCCATCGTTTGTAGTTTGAGAACAATTGTTATTTTATGATTTGAAGTCTTATCGTAGCTTTTTTGCTGAGTCAAAAAAATTCATCACGTTATAAGAAATGTTTAGCTCACCCTTCCAAAACATGTAGAAATGCACTTGTAATACTTTTTTTGATCCAGCCAGAATTAAATTCATTGAGAGCCTGTTACTTTAACATATACGAGTTCTGTTGAAAAAATAAGATGAATTGTCAGTTTTCTCCAAGAATATTATTCACCAATTTTCATTTTGTCCCCTTCGAATTATTCCCCTCAAATAAAATACACTTGCTCCAAGGTTGTTTCAAATCCTTGAGCTCTCTCAGCGATTCGCTTTCATCTCCTCAATCGTCACAGGGATCTAAATCTAGTGAATACGGTGGCTGATGAATGATTACAATGTTGCTTTTGGCCAAAACATCAAGAACAAGCAATGGAGAGTAAGCAGGTGCATTATCGTGATGCAGATGCCATGGTTTGTTTTTCTATAATACCAGACGTTTTTTTCGTTTTGCTTCTCGCAAACGACGCATATGTTAGGTTAGGTCCATTTTCCAAACAAATGCGACAGACACTGTTTTCCGACAGTCCGAGTCTCTGCATATGATGATTCAAATGACAGTGACCTGTAAGAAGGCCTGTTAGACATCGTTCATCCCTACTGTTGTCCAACAATTGTTTAGTATCAAGCTTCGAAGGGTGAATAAAAACCTCAGAGTTAGCCAATCCTGAAAGATTCTGCCAGAAGTTCACAAATCTTGCCATCCAGGTGTTCAATCTTTGGCAAAGCCCAAAGCGATGCCAATGACAGGTTCTGGTCTGACGAAGCTGCTTGTAGCATCCTCCTTTACAAAGGAGTCGGCAGTCTTATTGCCTTCAATCTGAGGAGAGTCGTTTTTGGCAACTTGCCACCAATTTAGGCATTGTAAATTTCCGCTTGAACATAGGTTCCTTAGCAGGTTGATATCTTTGTTCTGGGTCTGCGACTGAAAACACCTGCACCAGAACCGGAAGATGCGTTTAATCCATCTGTGAAGCAACAACTATCCGCTCTTGATATTTCCTTTTCCCGGAGGGTTCAGTCCTCTCTTCTCGTGAATAATACTTTATAAGGCAATTCCTAGTTGATAGTTGGAGGCATAAAATCAGAGGTCTTTTCCAGAATGCTGTGACTTCCAGTGTTGATCATTAGCCTATTGCACTCTGCATTAAATTGATTTGTGCAATTGACAATGTGCACAAATCTATGTGCAGTCCATCTAGCCTTTTTCTCCAGAAGACTGTGGAGAGGAGGTAGATCTAGAAAGATCTCCATGGCCGCTGATGGTGTGGTACTAATGGTACCACTGATAGCCAGACAAGCCTGTCTCTGTAAGCCAAAGAGCTTCGCCTGGGCCGTTTTCTGTAAAGCTTTGGGCCACCACCAGTTTATTGACCAGGTGGTAGCCACCAGGTGATCATTGGTCGGACAATCATCATATAAATTCAATGGATTTGTTTGAGACCTAAACGCCAAGTTTTCAAGTCTTTCAATATGTCCATAGGGACAGTCTGGCTTTGTCCACCATTGAGGGAAAGTGGTTTTAGATCGACCAATTCTCTCCTCCTGGTGAAGGGGATTACCACAGTTTTGCTGGGGTTGACAGATATCTGCTCCCTCAGGCTCCAACTGTGAACAATGTCCAACGTGCTTTGGAGGATATTACAAGCTACTCTTCCCGACGTGGACCTTGCCAAGATGACAAGGTCATATGCATAAGCTCTCAGATCTATTCTTCTTCTGTCACGAGCATCAAGCAGACTACCTATACATTAGAAGCGACCACAGAAGGGGAGATGCCCCACCTTGAGGGCAGCCCCTGGTGACTCTGAACCTAATGGCCTCGTCGTGACAAGTCTTAGTTGCAGTTCTGTTAACCAGCAAGGCACAGATCCAGCCAGTTCTAGCCAGATGAGACAATCCTATAGATTTAGGTAGTGCATTGTCAAATGCTCCTTCAATATCTAGAAGTACAGCAACCACAATCTCCTTGTTGTTAAGAGATTGGGAGATTTTCTCTACAAGGTTGTTTAATGCTAAATCTGTCGATTTGACGGTTTTATAAGCATACTCGTGGTTTATTTCATCAGTTCGCACTTCCGTTGTCTAACATAATGTAAATTGATTTGAAATCTCTGAAAAAAAACACCTTCAAACAAATACTGGTGGTTATACAGGGGAGATACATATAATGCCACCTTGCTGATGTGTTCGTCCAGTATCCTCTCAAGTACTTTCAACAGGAAGGAGGTGAGGCTGATTGGTCTTACGATTTAGGGTATATATACCACCGTTGCTGCAAACCAACTGGGTGGTATATAGTTCCACGCCATAACCTCAAGATAATATTATCTACTGACCGTACGACCATGTGGCAAGAACTCTTGATGCACTATGCCACGGTGATGGAATAATACAGTGAGCAAAACTTCGACAATTGATCGAATTTAGTGTACTTTTTTTGGTTTTAGGACGGTTGGACTTTGGTTGTCATAACCATATTATAATTCATTGTAAATCAAACGCAATACTCTCTTTTGGCCAACAAAAATGTTATTTATAGATGTGGAGCAACCTCATACAGCGATATTGTATGAGATGTAAGAACAAATTACGGCATATTAAACATTCGAAAGCTGATCAGTACTGAGTGTGGATGAAAGTTGCTGTATAACATAATAAGCACAGTTCACTTTCTTTCTGACCTGACTTGCAGCTGACTCCCAAGTCATTACTATCACCATAGGTACCAAGGAATTTAGTATTGTCTGACGAAATCACATCACGGCTACATACTATGACTCGAAAATCGGTAATTTTCCTGACAGTTCTAGAGTAGAACTGCATTGAAACAGTCTTACTGAGGTTTACAACCAAGGAGTTTTGCGGCACCAATCTATGAACATTTTTTTGTGTAAACATGGAGAACTAGAAATCTCAACCTTTCTTTCCTAATATGTTCTATTACACAAACTAACAGTTCCAAAGCTGTAAAATTTGTACACGTGTTTTTTGGAAGTTAGAGTTAACTGAAATCATGAGGATTAAATGCTAGTAGCGCCATCTGTGTGTTAGCCTGAGAACTTTTCAGTATACCTAATACATATAAAAACAGTCATGCCAAAATTTGTTCTCTTATACGTTGAATATCTCGGATGAAATGGAACATTGATTCACCGCATTTTTTTTTCAGTTGGACTCTGTGGCGCCCTCTATTTTCTGACCACGTTCATCCAGCTCGCATGATTATTTTATGTAGGTTATACGTATATTGTAGCGTATATTTTTTGTATGTGTATGTATGTATGTATTTATATAACGTTTATGTTTATTTTATATGTTTAGCTTTTATACATTGTTCATTCCTTTTATACCTTGTTTATACTATAATTTTATGTAAGTGGAGTATACTTTGAGTGGTTTATTAATAAACCAATTTTTCAAAAGTTTTAGTGTTTTCATTATTGGACCGGTACTTCTGGGACCACCCATATATGATATATATGTACATCATATATGACGGAAATCAACAAAATTAAATTTTGAACCACTGAATCATGAAAAAGCAATCAATCGAAACTGTGCTTCAGTTTCTAAGAAAAATAGTTCTTATTGACAAATACGGTGTTAGATTCACGAATCTACAAAATATATTCACTGAACATTTTCACAGTATCATTACAAGCAGTAAAATGAAAATAATATGTGTAATTAATGACTTGTTTACTTTATGGTAATTCACGATCACTTAAATGAAATGAATACTACCACTTTTGTCTAAATACCACTGGTAATAGTAATAATAATAATAACAATAATATTCGCCTCGATATTTCTACGAGAAATGAAGAGAGATAGGGAAAAACTTTTAGCGCAGTCATATGTGGGTCCCTGAGAAGCATATTCCAAAATTATTTTGAAACATACAGGTTGGCTCCCAAAAAAGTTACATACCAAAGTTATATTTTTTCTAAAGGAACACCTTATATTTTTTTATATTTTTAGATACTATAGACAAAATAAATGAAGGTGAGTTATTATTATATTTTCTATTCCTAAAACTGACCGTTTTTAAGACATTTCGAGAAATTTAAAAATACAGACCATAATTTAAAAATTGTTTTCATCCTGTAACGAGCTACTCGTGATTGAATATACTGCTTAGCCCAAAGGTTAAAGTTAACAACCATATAAAATTTCTGATGCATTATTATTCCGAGTGGCGAAAAAAATTGCCTCAAAATTTGGACATACATTTAATTGAATAACTTCTTGAAGTTGAATGGAACATCCAATAATTGATGACGTAATTTGACGCAAAAGTAGATTTCCCTCAAAACTATGTCAGGGTTCCCTATACCTATATCTTCTGGTTTTTACACAAAAGGCGTTTTTATATTTTACTTATTTCAATTTATTTTTATTTTTAATTTTTTCATCTTAAAAATGGAACACCCTGTGTTGTTATGAAAATCAAAATAGCATGCTTGAAATCATTTTATCGAAAAATAAAGAATCTTAAATAGTTTATTATTTCAACAAATGCTCAAAATGGTGTCCATTATTCTCGATGCATAGGCGAACTCTTTCTTGAAATGGGTGCTGAACTATGGATGACATATTATGCGATATGGAACGAAACGCTCTTTTTATTCGTATCCTGAGGTGTCGTTGGCGGTGTATCGTGAACAATACTTTTGATATATCCCCATAAGAAATAGTCGGGACTTGTAAGGTCCGGAGCCCTGG